>JAFBJQ010010531.1:0-22941 GCA_016785345.1 Trinectes maculatus | reverse complement strand
GGAGCTTCGCTCACTCGAGTCGTTCTTTCGTTCATTTGTTGTGACCAGTATGCACAGCGTTTTGTTCATACAGATCGGTCGCTCGTTAATTTGTCACATGACAGCCGACATACATTATTCATTCATGAAATAATGAATAAGTGGTCTTCGGTTCTTGTACATGTGTACACTGTTATAGTGTATATAATGCAGTGCGTTTACAAGTGTGTCGATAAATAAATACTTGATCATATAAACGTGTTGATTTTGTGTTATAATCTGCCACAAAAATAATAATAAAATAAAATCACATAACAACAGTAATGTCACGTTTGGGACAGTAACGTTTTCGAGACGTTGGGACTTAAAAGTCGTCATGAAATCATGGTCTAATTAAGTTACTGAGTTTTTCATTCACTCATCCTGTAGAAGCTGCAGCAGAGATGCAGGAAACAGAAAACAGGACTGATTCCTTCACGACTCAAAACAGTATGAGTCTTTGAGATGTGTTCATTTGTCACGTGACAACCAGCTCAGACTGCCTGCTGTTTTAAAGGGCGCCCTTGTTAAATGAACGAAATGAACGAAAAGACTCAAAAAGATTCGTTCATTTTACCGTCCGAGACTCGCGAATCTGAGTCTGTAAAAAGACTCAAATTTCCCAACACTACAATACCGACTGCGAGTACTGGCGCATTTTAATGACGTGATCACTGTCAGCTGTGCGACGCTGCTGCGATGTGGGGAAATAAGGTTAAATAAGCCTCTGTGGTTCTCGATGTCCACATGTAAGTGGTCAATACAGCACTGTTAGCAGCATCTAGACATATTTTACTTTTGAGCGACAGTCTTCATACAATGAAGGTATTTTTTCTCCCATGAAAAATATCACACTTGGAATTCTGTAGTGGGATCAAGTGTCTTCATTAAACTTTAAACCCCTCCTGTTCAACCACACACTATAAAAATAATTAAACCAAAAACGTGGACTTTATGTAATTTAATTACATGTAAATTTTCCATGTACTTGTGTTACATAAATTGAATGTAAAAGGTCATATTAAATGCAGTGTTTTCTTCATTTAAAGAGATATAAATAAATTAAATAATGTTAATGCATATTTCTACATAACCTTCATGTGTACATTTACTTACAACATATAAACCTTTAGTGAACTTTTACATAAACCTTATGAGTTTATTCAATATTACATATAAAGTTAAAGGGAAGTTTTACATAAACCTTATGTGTTTATTCAAGCATCTCATACACAAGCAGCTCTGAAAAAGTTTCTTTATTAACATTAGGCACCAAATTGGGGCCAAATAATATATTAAAAAATAAAAATTAGAAATTAAAACAGCTTATTTAGACAATATTGAAGATATATCAAATAAATTAATGTAAATTAAATGAAATGTCAGTTACATTCAAGCCACTGACAGATTAGTTGACACAATCCAGATTAAACCCATCAGCTCCACATAACTGTGTTTTGGATAGCAGTGTTTTGACTCTCTTGTCGTCCGTCGACATCCCCGCGTTGGCGCACATCAGGTAAATTTGTTTTACCTCAAGACTGAGGGAGGACAACAGAAGCAGGAACTGTTGTTTCTACTTAGTCTTCAGGCAAAACAAATCACTTCATGTGCACCAATGTCAACGCATGACACGAGATTCACTATACTGCTATACTGAGAGATGCAGAGTTATGTGGAACTGATGGGCTTAATCAGGATTGTGTCAACTAATTTGTCAATGGCTTGAATGTAACTGACACTTATGTATAACATTAATGCGTAAAAATGTAGAAACAAAAAGTACAATTCAGCAAACAATTAAGCAAGGGGCTACCGGTGTGTATCTGTACCTCCCCACATGTGCACACTTGTTTGTCCTTGTGTGCACACTTGTTTGTCCATATATCCTTACTGGAGCATCTTAATCTTCAGTGTTTGGGACTTCGGAGTCAGTTTGTTGCCATCCAGGGTCATCAGGACTTTTTGGAAGAATTCAAATGTATATTTGAGTTCCTGGGGTTAACTCAGGTTGAGTGTGTAGATGAGGCCAAAAAGTATGGCAAATCCAAGAGAGATGCTCCTCAGGTTGCTAAAGATTTCCACACCCTCAATGACCACTCCAACATCCTCTGGCGTGTCCTCAACGAGACACTCGGGATCATTCACTTGCGCGGATACCCTAGGAGACGACTTGTCATGTTTTTCCCGGGATGGCTCACCTGTGGCTGGCTGTGCTCCCCGGGGAAGATCACCCCCACACCAGTGCCAACTCGGTCAACTTCCCGGTCTCCATCATGAGGGCCATTTCACACAGGATCTTCTCATTGACCATAAGTTCGACTTTTTCTAACCGAGACCTGGCAATTGCCCAAAGACTTCTACCACCTCAACCAGTCCTGCCCACTCGGGTTCACCTACTTTTCACAACGTCGTGGATCTGGCCGAGTTGGCGGTCTCGCGTTTATCTATCGAGAAAATCCTATATCTGTCCCCACTTCAGACTCATTTGAATCATTTGTCTGTCAACTACCTGGACCTATTCCCACAATCATTGCAACCCTTTACCGTCCCCCTAGACATAACAACGCTTTCCTCAGCGACTTTGCTGCTTTCCTCACCCAACTCTCTGTTATTTCACCAAATATTATATTGTTGGGTGATTTCAATATCCACACGGACAACAGCAATAACCCTCTCACCACCAACTTTACATCCTGCCTCGATAGCTTTGGATTCACACAGCATACCCACATTCCCACTCACCCCAAAGGTCACATCCTAGATTTACTATGCTGCTCTGGTGTCTACCCCTTGACTGCTCAGCTGTTGACCTCCCTTTCAGTGATCATTTCCTCCTGTCACTCAACTTCAGTCTCCCTCTCTCCATTGTGAAGATCCCCCGTCTAATATCATTTCGGAACATAAAAGACATTGATCCAGACACGCTCTCATCCAATCTCAGTTCCCTCACAGTCCCCCATAATCCATCCACCCCTGATGAACTGGTTCTACAATACAACACTGTGCTCCAAACCCTTAATTCCCTTGCCCCACTAAAGACCCGGTATGTCTCATTCACTCACTCTGCCCCCTGGTTTACCCCTGAACGTGGGCTCTTGAAAGCAAAGGGCCGAAAACTGGAGCGCCTCTTCAGGAAAACCGGCTTACCAATTCACAAGGCACTTTATACATCCCACTCACCCCCCTACAAGGACTGCATCAACCAAACCAAATCTGCCTACTACACTGCAATAATACACTCCAACAAAGGCAACCCCAAATCACTGTTCTCTGTGTAAAACAACATGATCCAGCCCCCTGACTCCCTGCCACCTCATCTATGCTCCACTGCTTTCTGTAAGTCCCTCATGGACTTCTTCAATGACAAAATCAACTCCATCCACCAGCACCTTGATCCAAACCCCTCCCCCGGTTATCATTTCCCTGAACTCCTTCCCCCTTTTCATTCTTTCTCCTCCTTTTAGCTCCCAATGCCCTCGGAAATTTCTGATCTCAGCTGATTCCGGTTTACTCAGTATTCTCATTCTCCTTGATCTCAGTTCAGCCTTTGACACCATTTCTCATACCACCTTACTTAACAGACTATTCTCCGTAGTCATCACTCACACTCCGCTAAATTGGTTTAAATCACATCTCTCCGGTTGCACTCAGTTGATTCAGCTACAGTCCTTTTCATCCCAGCCCTCCTCTGTCTCCTCAGGTGTGCCCCAGGGCTCTGTCCTAGGGCCCCTCCTCTTCATCATCTATCTCCTTCACCTTGGTAATATTTTCCATAAATATTACATCAACTTCCACTGCTATGTGGATGACACCCAGCTCTACCTCTCCACCAAACCCAGTGACACCTTACCACCTTGTTCTCTCACCAACTGGCTGGCCGAACTCAAATCATGGTTCTCCTTCAACTTCCTCAAACTTAATAGTGAAAAAACAGTGAGGTCCTCCTCATTGGCACGGAATCTACTCTTTCCAAAGCTGACAGTTTTTCCATGACTATTGACAACTGCTCTCTTTCTCCCTCGCTTCAAACCAAGAGCCTGGCTGTCATCCTTGACAGCACTCTATCTTTCCAATCCCATATCAATAGCATCACATGCTCTGCATACTTCCACCTGTGCAATATCAACCGCCTTTGTCCTTCCCTTACCCCCTACACCACTGCTATTCTTATTCACAGCCTTGTCACCCCCTGCATCAACTATTGCAATTCTCTTCTGTTTGGTCTTACCCACAAGTTTCTCCATCAGCTCCAACTGGTCCAGAATTCAGCTGCCCGTATTATAACCAGAACTCCGTCCATGCACCACATCACCCCTGTCCTCCAGCAGCTTCACTGGCTTCCAGTCAAATCCCGTATAGAATTCAAAATCCTCCTGTTTACTTTTAAAGCCATCCACAACCTGGCTCCGTCATACCCTCCTCCATGTTGTCACTCCATCTCGCACCCTCAGATCATCGTCCGCACCCCTTCTAGGTGCCCCTTCTGCCCATCTCACCACCATGGGGACGAGAGCCATTAGTCGCTCAGCACCCCGCCTTTGGAACTCACTGCCCCCCGAACTCAGAAATATCAATTCTCTAGCACTTTTTAAGTCATCACTCAAAACCCACCTGTTCAGAACAGCCTATTCTTTGTGATTCTTTTTTAACCTGTCTTATCTGTGTAACTTATTTACTTTTTACTTTTATAGGCTATTTGTCAATTTTAACTTAATTTGTGTAATTTTGTTATTGCTCTTTTTATAGTGTTTTCTTGCTGTACGGTGTCCTTGAGTGCCAGAAAGGCGCCAATAAATAAAATTAATTATTATTATTTATTATTACTTAAAACACACTAATAAAATACCGTACGATGAAATCAATAGAAACAAATAGGATAAATAATAAAATAGATCGAGATAGACTAGGCCCATGTGTAAGTCTGAGTTAAAAGCAAGTGAAAAAAGAAAGGTCTTGAGATTTGATTTGAAGGAAGTGATTGCAGGGGATGATTTGATGTATGGGGGGAGGGTATTCCAGAGCTTTGGTGCCACTATAGAGAAAGCTCAATCACCACGGGTTATGAGGTGTGAGTGTTGGGAAGTGGGTTGAGGAGCACCCCCCTCCTATATTTGATGTTTGTTAGTTTGATATTAATTTGTGATGCAGTGGTGGAGTTTCGCCACAAGGGGGAGTTTCCCAGAAGTGAGTGACGTGGGGCGGAACTGTGTTGTGTGTTGATGTAGCACTCGGGCGCGAGTGTTGTAAAAGAAGAGAATAAAGACGAGTTATGAACTCCCCATCTCGCCGCCGTTCTTCAAGTGTGTAACAAAACTTGGTGTCAGAAGTGGGATCAGCGGTGCTTCTGAAACAGTGAGGTTGATGAGACGACGGCACGATGGAGCTGGAGAAACTGCAGGACCGACTGGGTGAGTCCCTGGTGCAGTTACGGTTGGAGCAGCTAAAAGAAGTGTGCCTTAGTGTTAAAATCTCAACTGAAAAACAGACCAAAAAGCACACGCTGATAGGATTAATATGTGAAGCAGCCGATGCGGCGATAGAGAACGAAGAACCGGAGGTGGCGACGGAGTTTCTGCTCTGTTTGATAACAATGGCTAATGACGTAAAAGGAAAAGACGAACAACCACGGGGGACTGAAGCTAATGCTAGTGCAGATGCTACTGCGTTAGCAAGCCTCCAGGAACAGTATGCAGCACTGCAGTCGAGTTTCCAAACCTCTACAAAGAAACTTGAGGAAGAAATAACTAGGCTGACTAACAAAGTGACCGCACAGCAAGCAAGCAATGTGTTGTTGCCACAATATACTCCCTCCATAGCAACTCAGCCATCCGAAGTGACTATTAGAAAGGAGTTCAAGATCAGTGGTCAAATCGGAGAAAAGGGCCAGAAAGATAAGTTGTCCTAGTCAAACTTGATCCACCAGATCGACATGGGATTAAGGAAAAATCACAGTGAGGCAGAGATAATTGAAGCTGTCGTAAGGGCCATAAGCCCAGGCCTGAATTTAAGAGATATGTTGGAAATCAAGTCTGACCTCTCACTTGCCCAACTGCGCACCATTTTAAAGGGCCATTACAAAGAAGATAGTTCCGCTGATCTGTACCATCGCCTTATAAACATCACTCAGGACAGCAATGAGTCACCTCAGAACTTCCTTTTCAGGGCAATAGAGTTGAAGGAGAGACTCTTAGTTGCCTCAAGAGAACTTGGTGCAGATGAACAATACAGCCCTGAACTGGTACACAGGAAGTTCCTCAGAGCTGTTGGGACTGGACTCATTAGTGACAATGTAAAATACCAGCTCAAAACTTACCTGGATGATGTGACTGTCAGTGATGATATGTTAATTGCCAAAACAAATGAAGCAGCTAGTCTGGAGTGGGAAAGACAACAGAAATTTTGAAAGAACAGTAAAGAACTGAAGGTGAGAGAAATCAAAGCTGAAGTACAAGCGACTCCAGAGGCCACAGTTGGAGCAGTTGGTGGTCAAGAACGGGCATCTCCCACACCCATGAAAGGTAAAACAGTTAAAACACAACCACCTGTGACCCACAGAGAACATGAACTTCTTGGCATGATCAAACAGTTAAAGGGAGAGGTGGAAGAAATCAAAAAGGTCATGTGTGAGTCTCCTAGATCCTCTGTTCAGCAGCGAGTGAGCAGGAGGCGTGCCTGCAGGGCCTGCCAAGACAACAATAAAGGTGAACAGTGCAACCATTGCTTCAAATGTGGACAAAGCGGTCATCTGTCTCGAGGATGTAGGACTGGAAGAAGGGGTGCTGACAACGCAGGACAGGTAGCCAACACTGTGACAGCAACACCAACACCACCTGCTGTAAAAGACAATCAGAGTGAACAACTCAAAGACATGTACAAGCTAGTCACAGACAGTATTCGATACTTACAGTCAAAAGTGGCTGTTAGAACACAGGACACAGCCTTACAGGAAAATGAAGTGGCGAGTGTCAGTCTCATCTCCCCGAAACAAAGAACACAGTTACTCAGCTTAGTGGGGAAAAAGTATATGATTGCTTGCCTTTTAGATGGGGTCGAAACAAAGGCATTATGGGACACTGGATCACAAATCTGCCTCATGAATGAGAAATGGAGGCAACAGCAAATTCCACATGCTACAGTTAGGGACCTAGCTGAGATAGTGGATCCAGATCTCTTAAATGCAAGGGCAGTTAACCAGACATCAATCCCTTTTTCTGGGTGGGTTGAGGTTACATTTAAGTTACCCTCAGAGAACGCAAAACAGCTAGAACTCGTAGTGCCAGTCCTTGTATCAGACGAAGATGGGGTAGCAGAGCAGCCACTCATTGGTTATAATGTGATTGAGTGTGTGTTAGCAAGCGGCATAGAACCCCCTTGTGTCGTCACCGATGCAGTCAGTGCAGCATTCTCCTTCGATTGTAAGAAAGCCGAAGTGTTTCTGAAAGTAATGAGAAGTGGGGAGGATGGGCTAGGTGAAGGCATAGGGAAAGTGGGGAGGGAGATGATGTCTATCCCAGCAGGCCAGACCAGAGCAGTGAAGTGTAGTGTTAGAGCAGGCACACTCCCGGACCAACAAGATGTTCTTTTCGAACCCTGTCCATCTGCACAGTTGCCAGAGGGGATGCAAGTGAAAGAAGGTGTAGTGCGCTTACAGAGAGGGAGCGGGTCACGTGTCACTATCCCAATCACAAACAGCACTACGCATGACATCCAGCTGCACCCAAGAACCATACTGGGACAGACACAGAGGACAAAGACTATATACCCAGCTGATACAAAGCCAGCTGAAGTCAATCAGACTGACACCGTGATCTCAAAAACAGAAAAGACACCAAAAAACAAAAAGCAAGATGAGAGTGAGGACAAGTGGGACCCTCCAGTTCCCCTCAGTCACCTTCCTCTAGCGCAACAGCAGCAGGTCAGACAGCTTCTGAGAGAGGAATGTGGAGCTTTTGCTCGGGATGGACATGATGTGGGCACCATTCCCTCACTACAGCTCAAGATTCGCCTGAGTGACCCCACAGGCACACTCCCTGACCAACAAGATGTTCTTTTCGAACCCTGTCCATCTGCACAGTTGCCAGAGGGGATGCAAGTGAAAGAAGGTGTAGTGCGCTTACAGAGAGGGAGCTGGTCACGTGTCACTATCCCAATCACAAACAGCACTACGCATGACATCCAGCTGCACCCAAGAACCATACAGGGACAGACACAGAGGACAAAGACTATATACCCAGCTGATACAAAGCCAGCTGAAGTCAATCAGACTGACACCGTGATCTCAAAAACAGAAAAGACACCAGAAAACAAAAAGCAAGATGAGAGTGAGAACAAGTGGGACCCTCCAGTTCCCCTCAGTCACCTTCCTCTAGCGCAACAGCAGCAGGTCAGACAGCTTCTGAGAGAGGAATGTGGAGCTTTTGCTCGGGATGGACATGATGTGGGCACCGTTCCCTCACTACAGCTCAAGATTTGCCTGAGTGACCCCACACCTGTAACGCGCACATACATCTCAGTACCCAAGCCACTTCACAAAGAGGTAAAAGAGTACTTAGAGGACTTGCTGAACAGAGGCTGGATAACCAAGTCTAAGTCTCCGTACTCCAGTCCAATCGTCTGTGTGCGCAAAAAGGATGGAAGCCTCAGACTGTGCATCAATTATAGGGAGCTTAACAGAAAGTCCATCCCTGACCGCCATCCAATACCTCGCATACAAGATATGCTTAACAGCCTGAAAGGAAGCTCCTGGTTTTCGGTCCTCGACCAAGGGAAGGCATATCACCGGGGATTCCTGGAAGAGTCAAGCCGTCCTCTCACCGCATTTATCACACTCTGGGGTCTATATGAGTGGGTGAGAATCCCTTTCGGATTGTCATCCGCACCAGCAGAATTCCAGCGATCGATGGAGGAATGCTTGACGGGCCTCAGAGACGAAATATGTTTGCCATATCTGGACGACAACTTAGTCCATTCTCAGACATTTGAAGATCACCTGGACCACCTGAAGAGTGTGCTGCGCAGTTATCAAAACCACGGAGTCAAGCTGACTCCCAGAAAATGTGAAATATTCAAAAATCAGGTGAGATTTCTGGGGAGGCTGGTCACCAAAGATGGTCACACAATGGACCCTGCAGACATTGCTCCAGTGCAGGCCCTGAAACAGCGGAGACCGACTACACTAGGTGAGTTGAGGAAGCTACTGGGGTTTATATCATATTATTGCAGTTACACCCCCAACTTCTCCCGCATTGCAAAGCCTCTCTATGATCTCTTAGCCTTAGACAAATCAGTAAAGGGAAATTCCAAGCAAATCAGGCATCCTAAAAAGAAACAGAAGGGTGGGGGACAGTTACCATCATCACATCCGGTCATATGGTCTGCAGAACATCAAGAGATACTCTGCCAGCTAATTGACTTTCTCTCCCAACCACCAGTGTTAGGGTATCCTGATTTTGAACAGTCTTTCATCTTACATTGTGATGCCTCACAAGAGGGGCTTGGGGCAGTGCTTTACCAGCGACAGCAGGGAAAGCTGGTAGTAGTGTCATATGGGTCAAGGACGTTGACAGCCCCAGAGAAGAACTACCACCTTCACTCTGGAAAGCTAGAATTCCTAGCTATGAAGTGGGCCATATGTGAGAGGTTCAGGGACTATCTTTTCTATTCGCCACCATTCACAGTCTATACAGATAATAACCCTCTCACGTATGTGCTTACCACAGCCAAATTAAATGCAACAACTCATAGGTGGGTAGCTGAACTTGCTGATTTTCAGTTCTCCATTAAGTACAGACCTGGCAGAGCAAATGGAGATGCAGACGGCCTGTCACGCATGCCCTTGGACATGGAGAAATACATGTCAACATGCACACAAGAGGTACAGCCCGACGTGTTGGACAGTGTGACACAGGCTGTGACTGTTGATGCACAAGTAAGTGACCCATGGCTTTGTCCAGTGATCATTTCCACTGCTTTAGATGAGGAAAGTAAGGAGATGACATCAGTGAGGGAGATCCCTCGAGCAGTGTTGAGAGAGGCTCAAAAAGAGGATCCTGTGATTGGAGTGGTGCTCAAATATGTGACATCAGAGCAATGGCCAAAGAGTGTAAAACGACCTCAGAATAACAAAATAGCAGCTCTGACAAGAGACAGACAGAAACTGCATCTTGGTGAGGATGGACTGCTGTACAGAAAAACTGCCAGCAGGTCACAACTGCTCCTCCCTCAAAAGTATCATCAGTTGGTCTATAAAGAACTCCATGAAGAGATGGGCCATCTTGGAGTAGAAAGAGTTGTTAATCTGATCAGAGACCGCTTTCACTGGCCTCACATGCAAAAGGATGTTGAGCATTACATCACAAGAGTCTGCAGCTGTCTGAAAAACAAACGTCCTAACAGACCAACTAGAGCCCCACTCACAAATATCGTTACCACCTATCCTTTCGAGCTGGTTTCTATTGATTTCTTGCACTTGGAAAAATGTAAGGGAGGATATGAATATATATTGGTTGTGATGGATCATTTCACTCGTTTTGCCCAGGCTTATCCCTGCCGTAACAAAGCAGCTCAAACAGCTGCAGAGAAGATATATGGAGATTTTGTGCTGAGGTTTGGTTTTCCCACAAGACTCCATCATGACCAGGGCAAGGAGTTTGGAAATAAGCTGTTTGCTAAACTAGAGGAATACAGTGGAGTAAAGGGATCCAGGACTACGCCGTACCACCCACAGGGGAATGGACAGGTGGAAAGGTTCAACAGGACACTTTTGGCTATGCTCAGAAACCTGCCTGAGAATGCTAAGGCAGACTGGAGATCTTCTCTTGCAAAAGTGGTCCACGCTTATAACTGCACACGCAGTGAAGCCACTGGCTATGCACCCTATTTCCTCCTGTTTGGTCGCAACCCGAGACTCCCCATTGACCTCATATTTGGCCTCACAGCAAAAGATCAAAGCTCATCTCACAGAGGTTATGCTGAGAAATGGAGGACAAGAATGACAGAAGCATACAAGCTTGCATCAAAATCGGCCTGTAAAGAGGGAATGAGAGGTAAAGCTCTTTATGACAGGAAAGTTCATGGTGCTGAGTTGCTGCCTGGATCTAGAGTGCTGGTCCGAAACCTGAATAAAAGAGGTGGTCCTGGGAAGCTTCGATCATTCTGGGAGGATAGAGTCTATGTTGTCACACAGAGGAAACACCCCGACAGTCCAGTGTATGAGCTCAAGCCAGAAGATGGAAAGGGGCGTGTCAGAGTGTTGCATAGAAATCTGATGTTACCATGTGACTTTCTCCCAGTTCAGACAGTGGACTCACCTGAACCACATAGACAGAGAATCACGTGGTGGACTGTTTACAGTTTTGTATCTTCATGGACATTTTTGAGCCCTGACTCCTTTATAGACAGGAACCTCTTAATATTATGCATTGTAATGTCAATTGTCAACCTTGAAATGTCGGGACGCCATTATATTTTTGAGGGGAGAGTGTTGGGAAGTGGGTTGAGGAGCACCCCCCTCCTATATTTGATGTTTGTTAGTTTGATATTAATTTGTGATGCAGTGGTGGAGTTTCGCCACAAGGGGGAGTTTCCCAGAAGTGAGTGACGTGGGGCGGAACTGTGTTGTGTGTTGATGTAGCACTCGGGCGCGAGTGTTGTAAAAGAAGAGAATAAAGACGAGTTATGAACTCCCCATCTCGCCGCCGTTCTTCAAGTGTGTAACATGAGTGTGGGACGGTGAGGAGTGAGTGGTTTTGTGGCATAAGTGACCTGGGTGTGGAGAGGGGTACAGAAGTTCCGAAATGTATAATGGGGCTAGGCCATTTAGGGTTTTAAAAACAAAAAGTAAAATTTTAAACTTTATCCTGAAATTTATTGGAAGCCAGTGGAGCTGGACTAATACTGGTGTAATGTGTTCCCTCTTTTTGTCAGGCAGCAGAATTCTGTACGACTTGGAGTTTGTGGATGTTTTGAGTAGGATGTGCCTATGTATAGAGAGTTAAAGTAATCAAACCGAGAGGAGATGAAAGCATAGGTAATAGTATCTAGGTCTATTTGGAATAAGATGGGTTTTAGTTTGGCTATGGTTCGGAGTTGATAGAAGCTGTCCTTTTACACACTACTGACTTGTTTGTTTAAATTCAGGGAGCTATCAAATAGGACTCCCAAATTTTTGACCATGTTTTGTAAGTATGGTGAGTGAGGGCCGAGTGCAGTTTCAAGGTTAGCAGCAGGGTGAGCAGAATATAATGATTAAAGTTATTAACTTATCAGCAGAATCAAAATCAGCAAAGCTTTTGTTGCATTGCACATTATATATGTTTTTTTTACACATACAAGAAATTTGTTTTGGTGTTGTAGGCGCATGTCAGACATCTCTAAATATAAAAAAGATTTTAAAAAATCAAGTATTAAATTTAACAATATATAAATATATGTACACCATATGTTTGTAAAATAAAAAATAAGAAGAGTAGTTCAGCTGGGTAAGTACAATGTGCAAGTGTTCACAGCAGAGTATTTCCAATGTGCAAGTCTGCAGTGTGCAGAGGTGGAGTATGAAAGAGTGTCAGGGTCGGTTCCGGGCCTTGTTGATAAGGCTAGTAGCGGATGGGGAAAAAACTGTCAAAGAGTTTTTGACTGGGGTGGGAGGGATCAGCCAAAATCTTTCCTGCACGCTACCAGCACAGGTCACACTTCACCCCAAATCTTCGGCCAATCTAGGGTTTGGGCTAGCAATGATGTGGAGGATACATTATCCTGAAAAAACGAAGTCAGTCAGCAGTTCAAAGTGATTCATGAAGAAATAAACTAATATGAGAATAGAGGAGGATGAAAAGAGGATCGACACGGCCGAAACTAGGATACAAGTGGCGGAAGAAGCAGTTACGGAGCTGCTGAAACTACAGATTCACCTGGATGCGAAGCTGAGAGAAAACAGAGAAGAGAAAACATCAGAATCCACAGAGTCAAAGAGGGAGCCGATGAGGACTCCTAGTCAATGGTGGACTATGTTGAGTGTTTGCTGCATGTTGGGATCAAACACCATGTGAGACACAAGGGACATGAAATTGTGACCTAAACATGGGACCATAAAAGGTAAAACTCATGATCTAAGCATGAGAGCTGAACATGTGGCCAAGGAGAAACAGAGGACAAAGAAAGCAGGGCCAGCACCCCCCTATTCCAGTTCAAACTGGATTTTCAGGCAATAAAGCTGAACCAGGGCCCCACCCATGATTTACAGTAGGGTGGCGACCATGGGCCTGGGGCAAAATCCTGAATGACCATTGGCCAAAGGCCAGCGGTCCCACCAGGGGTGCTGATGACATCACTCAGGTAATAAAAGAGCCCTGCACCCAGAATAGGCTCTGTGCACGCATCACTTCCTCGTTCGGTGTAAGGATGGTACAATATTTCCGGTCGCTAAGCGGAAGTGCCGGTGTTATGGCTGAGTCAATGAAATTTACGAGGTGCCTCTTGGAGCTACCGAAGTTCACCGTCAACGATGTGCGTCCTGCGTCGTATCGTCAGAGGATCAAGTACAACGCCGCAGAGTAACCTTGAAAAGGGTTTCAAGTTTTATGTTTCCTCGTACCTCTGCAATTTTGAAGGTAAGTCGCTGACGCTAATTCTAGCTAACGTTAATTCTATCTAACGTTAACGTTACCCTGAGGTGACAGCCTAATGGTGTGCTAATATGTGCTGTGTGTTTCACTAATTCCAACTGAACAAAAACCACACCCAAATCCCACCCAGATAATATAGTTATTTTGTTGCTTTTCATGGTATATGTTACTAACTCAGACATAGTGGATATTTTTATTTACCTGGTATAGAACCGTATGTCCTCGTCAGAGGCAGAAAACCGCTCCAAACCGAACTTGCTTCTGACTGTTAACTCCTCGATTTGTTTTTGGAGCCTTGATATCTCCTCGCGTAGCTCGTCGTTTTCATTTAGGGAAAGATCAAGCGCAGCAGGCTCAGTACTACTGGCGCAGTAGTCATGTTCATGACACGGACATGGATCATCATCATCATCGGGGTCAGTCTGCATCTCTGTTGGGTTGTTGGGTGGACGCTCTGTTCTTTCCCATACTCCAGGTCGTGGGGTTGGGATATTGTAGTTATTCCAATGAAAAAGCACCGGAACAGCTCCAGGTCGCAGTCGCCGTCGTCAAGCAGGAGTGGGAGGCTCTATCAGATCAGCGTTGACAAAGTGTCGTGAACACACTCGGGACGTACTTGTGACGATAAAATTATCTCTCCTGATCTTAACCACCCACTGTTTCTGCAATTCTGAGTCTTTTGGAAAGGTGTGAAAGCTAAGGTGAGAATTTGATCGAGTTGATGCTGTGCAGAATGGCACACAGCAGTGGTGGTTGGACCTGCTGTCCGTACGTTGCTGAAATGATAATTTTGTCCGTTTACATGTCATGTTTCGTACATGTAAACGGGCTGGAGATGACGACAAAAATCGTATTGAAAACAAATAATATTAAAATAGTAAAAATATTTACAAGACCGATGAGGTACGGGTATAAGGTACTGGAGATCTGGCTAGCACAGTGCGCGTTCAGTGGCTACCGGATGTTTACAACCATCCTCACATTTCTGCGGAAATTACGTCACAATTCGGCGTGCACATAGCCTATTCTGGGCTTCTCTGGTACATCAGTTACAGTAGAAAGCTGCGCCAGCTTTCTTCTATCCTGACCGCCAAAAAGAAGTAGCCTGCAGACATTTGCCTTTTTGTTTTTCTTTTGTAACAACTTTGAAAGCCTAGTTCACAGTTCTCAACTTGCTGGTCGAGCATACAGACTGTTGTTTTTGTTCCATCTTAGTTTTTTCATCAACGCGATTGCTGGAAACAGCTGATCGCACATACGCCACGAGGACGAGCCAAACTACTCTTCGAAAGCAATGAAGAAGTCCCATCTCTCGTCAGTGAGCCTCCCCGCTGGCCCGAGGAGGATCAGATCACCGCTGCAGCAGAGCGAGATAACGGACCGCCGGAAACTCCGCCAGATGCGCTGTGATCCCCTATGTGGGAATTTCAAAACTCCGATGGATCGGAGCAACGCCAAGTAAGAGGCTTATGTCTGGGCACAGAATAGTTTAACACCTAGGTGTTTTTAAAGTGTGTTGCCTCACAGTATAGACAAACTGTGATGTATGTATTGTGATTTACACCGTAATATTGGAGTATTGCGTGATTGTAAATTGCTTATTGAAAACCGTGGTAGAAATTGCTTTTGTGTTCTTTTCCTTTCTTCTTTCTCTCTCTTTCCTTGCTTCTTGTTTTGTTTATCACATTCATTTTACCTATATCGCACGCCACTAGCATAGACGCAGCCGTCGAGTGCGATTCGGTAACGAGGGTTCTGTTAGAGAGAGAAAGCACCGCCATCACACGTGACTCGCAGAGATAATGTGCTCTCTCCCTCTGTCCTTTGTGCACACCACATAGCTCCACCACCATCTTAGTCGCGGCGATTACATCACCGCATAAGTACGTCATTACGTAACTCCGCCTCCCACTTGGCTTGGGCGTAGACGTCACCACGTCACCTCAACGCCATCTTAGCTCCCCTGGATCACCCATGTGGCTTCAGCGCCATACTCTCACACACACCCACATACACACCCACACACTTCTACTTACACCCGAAGATACCTATATTCCCTCATATGCATGTATATGTACACTGTGTTCCCTAAGCTTGCCAATAAGTAGTCAGTAGTTAGTGTTTATGTAGTTATAGTCGAACAGCAATTATTTGTATGTAAAGTCAGTGCTTGAGTTCACCCTTTAAATTCAAGTTTGAGACTGTTAAGTTAATTTCAATTTGGTTATTGGTCCCTGGTGACAGGGTGGTGACCCGGGGTTGCTATTTATAGTAAACATTTCCAAATTTTAATGATTGTCTTTGACAATTATTAATACAATTAGCCGATAACCAAATTGATCCTCTCTGGTCCCAACATAGCAGGTACTTAAGTTTATGTTTATGTTTAAATACATGTTGTGGCCTTCCCCAACACTGTGCGAGGGTTACGAGTCGAGAGAGCGCACCAAGCCCTGACACCGAAGCCTCCAACGGGAGCCCCCCAGGAGACATGGCAGAGTGTGCCTCTGTCTCTGTCTTTGTTAGTAAACCCCCCAATCCCTGCTAGAGCAGATTCAGAAGTTTACATGGTGCACGAGCAGCAAAGTGGATAGCCGCAGGAGAGCAGGCAAAGCTGGGAGTTTTGTGGAAAAACTGATAGCCTTTTGGCGCCAGGATCCAGCACATCTGTAAAACATCTGTAAATCACTGGTTGTAGGAAATCGCAGAGAAGAAGGGGTGAGTTTTTATTTTTATTCTAAAGAGGAGAGCCCAGAGGAACCAGCGATCAGCGGGGAAAGGACAGGCTGCAAACAAGTACTATATATTAAAGGTTCATTTTATAGGCTATAACTAGAACAAACTACTGTAACGTCTGGAAGTATGTTTCCTATGTCCTGTTGCCGGAAGAACAATAGTATGTATGTAAGACTCCAAATGACTGAGGGTCCTCACACACCCTTCGGTGAGGGAGGATTTCCCTCAAGGCCAACTTACCATTAGGGCTTAATAAGGGTCGAGATGAAGACCTCACCATCGGAAGCCTTTTTTTCTTGTGTTACTGTGTTTCTTATGTTGTTCCTCATTCATTTTTTTCCCCTGTTTTTTGCAGCTTTTGGGGTGTTGTGTGGGGTTGTGATGCATTTGGTTAATGGTAAATGTTTTTATCAAAACGAGAGGATTTTCTTTTTTATTTTCAGTACTGGACAGTAAATGGAAGCAGCTGAAATAGCAACTTATAATGTGAATGGTTTAGGTAATCCTGCCAAAAGAAGTATGATTTTGACCAAAATAAAAACAGACAAAGCTGAGGTGGCGTTTTTGCATAAAACCCATCTCTTAGATGCAGAGCATGCAGAATTAAAAAATAATGGGCTTCAAGTATCTGTTCTCATTGTCATATGCAGCTGGTCACAGGACAGGTGTGGCAATAATAATTTCCAGAAAAATTAGTTTCGAATCCCTAGTTGAAAAGAAGGACACAGAAGGACCATACATGCTTAATACATAATGGAAGAATCACAAGGTGTTTTAATTTGTGGGGGGGATTTCAAAATTAGATTAAGCCCTAAACTTGACTCATCAAAAATTAATGTAGCTCAGCCCATTCACCTGAACAAAAAGTTCAATTCAAAAGTTCTAGGATATTGGTTTAGTAGATGTCTGGAGAGAGTTAAATCCTTTAAAGAGAGACCATAGATATTTTTCTAGGGATGTTTGATATTCGCTTTTTTACAATATCTGATTTACCGATATTGCCCTAACTAGTAATTTCCGATACCGATATCAACTGATATCGATATATGCACCCCAGGGTTAGTGACTGCAGCATAGGTACCTTCCGGACCATAGCCATCTGTATCTAAAACTATATCTTGACCAGTACCAGAGAAACACTTTATGGAGACTAAACACTCATAAACAATCATATGAAGGACCAAATTAAGAAGGATATTACTGAGTTTATGGAACTGAATGACAATGGACAGGTTACACCTCCGATATTGTGGGGCGCATGTAAAGCAGCGCTGAGGGGTAAGATAATTGGATACAGTTCTCACTTAAGAAAAACTAGGCAAATAGAGCTAGATACGATGCATTGAAACAGTTGGAACAAAAACATAAGGACACAAGACACAAATGACAAGGAAATTAAAGAAATGCTGAGGAAGAAAAAATGTAATAGAGGAGATCTATCCAAGAGATATACAAAAAAGTTCATATTTACAAAACAGATATTAATACTGCTATGAGAAAGGAGGGAAGGCCAGTAAAGCGTTAGCTCACAGGCTGAAAAAGCAACAGGCAGAGAATTAAATTTGTTATATTAAACATCCAATACCTAATTTAAATTAATTTAAATGGGAAGATATACAAAATAGCTTTGAAACATATTTTCAAAAACTATGCTCTAAACCCAATGTCAAGTAAAAATGGAGAATTTCTTTGAGAAAATTCCTCTTCCTAAATTTGGCCCAGATGGGTTTTCTTCAGAGTGTTATAGGGTGATGGGAGATTCATTGATCCCTGGGTTGCAATCCACCTTCAATTGGGTCCTTAAAAAGAACATAATACCCCCCCCCTCCCGAAAAGAAGCAGTAATATCACTTATTCCAAAAGAGGGGAAGGGTAAATGTGAATGCAGTAATTATAGATCAATTATTGTGTTAAATCAGGATTATAAAATCATATATCTGCCAAGCTAATAGAGAGACTGTTACCACAAAGCATTAACCTGGACCAGACAGGTTTTATTTGTCAGAGACAGGATAACACACAGGATAACATCAGACGGACCATACATACATGAAGGACCTAAAGAGGTTAGGCCCTCCTCTGGCACTCATTGGTTGTTTTGTGTCAGGTGCAGTGGATTTTTGCAAATTGCAGTAGGAGCAGTACGTGGGACCAATGGAGCTGTGTTTTTCTGATTACATGTCTCATGTACTGCTGTCAAAATATGAGAAAAAACTACTTTTATAAAAGTTACAGTTTTAAAGGGATACCTATGAAAGGGGAACAAAAGATTTCTTAGTTCCAAAACAATCTCTTGTACAGTTTTGTATCAAGATGGCTCTTTCTCAAGATACAGATTGAATGTTTCAAAAACACAAATTCTCAGTTTATTCTCAGTTTATTACAGTCCATCAGAAAATCTGAAGAAAAGTTATAATTTGAGCTGGGAAGCTGAATCCATGAGGTATCCGGGGGTGAATATACCAACAGACTTGTCAAAACTGTATTCTTTTAATGTTAACCCCTCCGAAACACAAAATTAGAGAAGACATAAAGAGATGGGATGGGACCTTTTCTGAACTTTGGATCTTGTATTGAATCTGTTAAAATGCCAAGGTTATTGTATCGCTTTCAATCTTTCCCACTGGATATACCCAAACAACAGTTCCCGGAGTGGGATAAACTCATCTACATTTGGCAGGGGCGTAGACCAAGAATCAAATACCGGAACTTACAGTTAGCAAAAAATAAGGGAGGGATTGAACTCCCATGTTTAAAAGAATATTACTCAGCTGAGACCATCAGTGTGTTGGTGCAATCCAGAGTATGGGCTAGATGGAAGGAGTTAGAAGGGGCTAAAATAGCAGAGTTCCAAATTCAGGCAACATTAGGGGATAATGAATAAGTTGACTGAGATGGGAAACCCCTGGATTGGTCTATCAGTTAAGATGTGGAACAGTGTAATACCTAAAAATCATTTGAAAGAGGCGATAAAAATGTTGAGATGGTGTGCATTTGATCCAGATTTAATGAACAAAAATATGGACACAAGATTTAAGGATTGGAAAAAACATGGATTAACACCGTATTGTACTTTTCTGTGTAAAGGGTCAATGAACAATTTTCAAAGCCTAAAGAGACAATTTGGTCTAAATAGCAATGACTTCTATAGATATACAGGTTCGTCACTATATGGAGCAAATAAGGAAAGGGCTCAAACAAGAACACTGGGATAACATTCTAATGAACATGTTTATGGAAGCATATGCTTCAGGCCCAGGCCAAAAAAACAACAATTCAAGACTGTATAGGGGTTTACAACAAATAAAAAGTAGTTCTCTGCATGTAAAGAGAAATGGGAGCAGGAAGGAAATCTGGTCCTAACCGAAGAAGAGTGGGAACATCTCTGGAAGATACAATGGAAAACATCAAATTCAGCACTATGCAGAGAGTTTTGCTGGAAAACCCTGGTTAGATTTTTTGTCACTTCAGCCCAAGAAAGACACAATACCAATCATCTACATTCTGGAGACAGTGTGGATGCCTTAAGGCAAATCATTTTCACATATTCTGATCTTGTCCGATACTGTTCCATTTTTCTATAAGTGACAAATATTAATTTCAGATTTTAAGTGCTGCTTGTAGGAAAGCCATAATGAGGAAATGGCTAAAACTAGATAGGGAAAGATGGATTAAGTATGCCACACTGGTTCGACCATCGTTTGTCTAACGTCATGTCTTGTATCCATTTCAATTTTTTTTCACGTTTTTTTCCCTTTTTAACCCTTTTGCATTGATTTTTTTCTTAGTATCACAAATGTGCACCCCAGTATTCCTGTTCTAGAGAGTTATGTTTTTAATTGTGTTACAATCCATCAGGTTGCACAAGATCAGCTCATCATCAGCTTTTCCAGCATGAATTAATTAATTAATTACCGTAAATTCCGGACTATAAGCCGCTACTTTTTTCCCACACTTTGAACACTGCGGCTTATAGTACGGTGCGGCTAATACATGTTTTTTTCATGGGGCGATACACTCATTGTGCCATTGTGCATACATTGTGCCACCAGATGTCGCTATAACACCACGCTAAACTAAGAGTTTATTATGGTGAATTGCCTTTTGTCCCTCTTGTCCCTCTTACCGCTTAATCCGAAACAAGGAAGTTCACGGGAGATGTGTCTTAACTACGAAAACGACGTAATTCGCCACCGACGTAATTAAAGGACCCCCTGTATCTCATACAACGGGGGACACATGCGGCTTAAAATCCGGTGCGGCCTATACAAGTACAAAATTGTTTTTCTTTCTAAAATTGGAGCGTGCGGCGTATAATCAGGTGCGGTCTGTAGTCCGGAATTTACGGTATTTTCATTTCACTTGTGCTGTCCAGACAAACTGAACCTGGAGTGGTTCTGCAATGCAATGATTAACACAATGGAAGAGAAGGCACATGGTAGTTGAAGGGCTAGTGTTTTTGTTTTCTTGACACAAGATTGTGTGAGCTGGTGACTATGTTGGGGAAGGCCGCAACATGTATCAGAACAACCTCCCGTGGATGCTAACTATGTTGGGACCAGGGAGGGTCAATTTAGTTACAGGGAGTCCTCGAGTTACGTCGGAGATCCGTTCATGAGAATGTGTCGTGAGCGAATTTCGACGTAATTCGGAACATACATTCATAGGGAAGGTAGTTACAAAATTGTGCCACCAGATGTCGCCATAACGCCACCGTACAATAAGAGTTTACTGTGGTGAATTGCCTTTTGCCTTTTTTTATTACAATTCAAACAGTAATAAACAAAGATAGAACAATTACATAGCATTATTATATTATATTATATTACAGGGAGTCCTCGAGTTACGTTGGTCGCGAATTACGTCGTTTTCGTAGTTACGACAATCTCCCGTGAACTTCCTTGTTTCGCTTAAAGCTGTTTGCCCCGTAAATACGTCAGACTTCACACGGGAAGTAGTTGTCGGCGGAAGTAAACATTGTCACGTGTTGCTACAGTGGACGCCATTTTGGGGTGTTTTGCTCCATTCATTATGGCTCCCAAGAGAAAGGCAGACTCTGCTGCTTTCAGGAAAAGGAAAGCGATCACATTAGCAGTTAAATTTGACATTGTTAAGTGATCAGAAAATAGAGAAACAGCGGCAAACATTGGCCGATCACTTGGCCTAAGCCGTACGACTGTCGCAACAATAATTAAGGATAAAGATCGCATCATTGAACATGTAAAAAGATGTGCTCCGATGAAATCGACCGTGATTACCAAGCACCGCAGTGGTCTCATCGTTGAGATGGAACGTGCTTTGGCTGGAAGACCAGAATCAACGTCGTATCCCAGTGAGCCTTATGATGATTCAGGAGAAGGCTAAAAGATTGTTTGAAGCGTTGAAAAGTGAAAAGGGGGAAACAAGTGAAAGTGAAAAGTTTTCAGCCAGTAGGGGTTGGTTTATGCGGTTTAAGGCACGTGCCAATTACCATAACATTAAGGTGCAAGGTGAAGCTGCTAGTGGTGATGTGAAAGCAGCAAATGATTTTCCCAGAGCGTTGACTGAGATAATTAGGGAGGGGGGTTACTGTGCTGAACAAGTGTTTAATGTGGATGAGACAGGCTTGTTCTGGAAGCGTATGCCTCGCCGTACGTACATTGCCAAGGAGGAGAAGGCAGCACCAGGCCATAAAGCCAGCAAGGAGAGACTGACTTTGCTTATAGGGGGAAATGCTGCTGGCGACTACAAGCTGAAGCCGTTGCTGGTGTATCAAGCTGAGAATCCAAGGGCACCGAAGGGCATTGGGAAGGGTCAACTACCTGTCATCTGGAAAGCTAACAAGAGGGCATGGGTGACACTTACGATATTTGAGGACTGGTTCACCAACCATTTTGTGCCAGGAGTGGAGCGGTACTGTGCTTCCAAGGGTCTCCCCTTTAAGGTGTTGCTAGTGCTGGACAATGCCCCAGGGCACCCTGCCAATTTGGATGAATGTCACCCTAATGTCAAGGTGGTTTACCTCCCACCTAATACCACTGCCCTTTTACAGCCTATGGACCAAGGAGTCATTGCCTCTTTCAAGGCCTACTATCTCCGAAGGACACTCGCTATGGCTTGAGGGGCAACTGAGAAGGATAAGGACTTAAGTGTCAAGGACTTTTGGAAATCTTACAACATTCGTAATGCTGTAATGAACATTGCTAATTCCTGGGATGAAGTTAAGCAGACGAACCTGAATGGTGTATGGAAAAAACTGTGCCCCAGTTTGTGAAGGAGTATCATGGCTTTGAGGAGACAGTTGAGGTCATCAACAACGTTGTTGCCCTGAGTAAGCAGATTAATTTGGAGGTGGAGGCTGATGATGTCACAGAGCTACTGTCATCTCATGGAGAGGAGTTATCTGCTGAGGACCTTATTCAAATGGAGAAGCAGATGATTGAAGAAGAGGAAGACATACTGTTGGAGCTAAACACTCATCAATTTCAGCTCCGGCTGGACAGTGGACACACACAGAGGCACACAGGAGATGAGGAACTTTTTACACACAGCTGCTGTGGGGAGAAGACACTGCTCGACAAGA
>JAFBJQ010010497.1:179276-206395 GCA_016785345.1 Trinectes maculatus | reverse complement strand
AAGTATGTATGTAGGCCCAATCTCTAGCAGTGTTTTGTTTGCAACCAGGGAGTGATTAGGTGGGGACGTGAGTGCACAGGTGGAAGACTCACAACAATGAGGATACAGTATGAAATGTTCAAAGAGGGCAGTTCACAGTAATGCTCCTGGCAGCTGGCCTAAGGTTGAGATTAGCAGTCATAATGAAATCCCCTGAAGGACTAGGAAACAGATAAGTGCATGCTTTTCTATCGCAAAGGAATAAGAATAAAATCCATGATACGTTTTTGAACAGGTTGCAAATCCTGCATATATGCCTCATAACCCTTTGTTTTCTTCTTTTTTTCTTCTTGTTGTTGCTATGATTTTCCACCTCACCTGTAGCCACACCCACTACAGATGGCATGGTGGCACAAAGACATGACCATGAAAAGATGATTCCAGGCCTTTGGGGAGCTGACTTGATGCACTGACTACAGACATAAACACATACTGGTTTAAAAATATTACAGGAAAGGAGTGGGGTTTTTTATCACATATAACACAAATGGTTGTGCTTTCTCTGTTGAATAATGGCCACAAGGGAACGACTGCACTTCATTCCTTGAATGCTGTTTACATTGCCAGGAATGTGTTTCCTCAGATAAACTTTTGCCACCCCGACACTGCATCATAAAACAGACTTATTTTCACATATTTGACACTCTCTACATTGCAACTATCACTCACAAAGAATACTTATGTTTTGCAGATAGGCGAATGATGAAAAAAAAGTGTTAATAAAAGCCAGCTGATTAACTCATTTAAGGTCAACAACAGTGTGACAGTGTTAATAGTGTTACAACAAACTATGTTTGTTATGATGTCATGTGTCTGGTATGTGTTGGAGTTGAATCTTGGTGGTAAGTTACTTATTGAGTCCCGTGTGTGTGTGTCTGTGTGTGTCTCTGTGTGTGTGTGTGTGAGTGAGTGAGTGAGTGAGAGAGAGAGGTTTTGGTGTTTCCAGTAAATCTGCTGTGTCTAGAAAATTGTTTTAAATTTTAATTTTTGCTTTTCTTTCAGACAGACTCACCCATGCCAGCCACAGCTCCACCTTACATACCAAGCAAGCTGTGCAACCAACATGCAACCTGGTCTCACACGGTAAACAGAAACATGGCTCGACTTTCCAGAAAGTCAGCTGACTTTCCGGAAAGTCAGCTGACTTTCTTTTCACTCTCTCTCTCTCTGTCTGCTGCCTGCCTCTCTGTTTTGCTGCCTCTCTCATGGCCACACACACAACAACCTATCACGCCCAGAATTTTTGATTTTTATTTTTTTTTGGATGTAGTATCACAGTCAAACAGACTATTATTACATTAAGCATGTTTACGTGAGTCAGGTCCCACTTAGATTTTCTTGGCCATGTTGTAAATATCCCTTTTAATACTTTATTTTTCCAAACCCTCCTTTATTGGAAGCTGTCAAAATCATAGTGAGATCACTGTCACTGTTTTCAGTCATCTATAGCCAGATGATTAATCCAATGCTGGGATCATCTTTAACTGATCTTGGTCATATATGATAATGTCGTGCAGCACGTTCTCCCTGTCTCTCTACAAACTCACGTTGGGCAGATGTTCTCCAGATGACATGATGACACTTCTTAGGGCTCAGTGTTTTGGAAAGCTCCCGCAGTGACTGCTAACTGTCAGGATGTGAGATTAGGAGTGTGCTGCAATGTGATGTCGTTACCTTCTGGTATGACTCATTAAGAAGCTGCTGCTGAACATTATTTTACTTTTAGTGGTTTTAAGATGTTGACCACAGATATGGGCGTAACAGGCAGCGTGTGCTGACAGTTTCCCTCTCCACCGTGTTAGCAACACTAGGAATCAGCACACGTTCAGATCTGATGCACTTACTCTTTCACACTTTTCTACCCTAAGAACGACAAAACGTTTGTTTTCTAAGCTGATGTAGCATAGAATCCAAGATGTCCAGATGTAGATCAACTTACACACAATGAATGGAGATAGAAAATGAATAGATGACATAGATGGTGGTGCAGTGACAGTGGTTCAGTAGCCTTCTGCCAGTCTGTCATTACTCACACATTTAATTTCCATGTTGGTATGTACTGTATTTGTACTTGAGAAGCAAGTAACAGTGCCATGGACAGTAGGACATACCCAAACCTGAAAATCCACCTTCCATGGTTGGTTGTCAGAGTCAATGTTAGGCATATCATTCCAACCCAAGGGTTCATATTATATTATGTAGGGATGTACACGTAT
This sequence comes from Trinectes maculatus, assembly GCA_016785345.1. Lineage (NCBI taxonomy): Eukaryota > Metazoa > Chordata > Actinopteri > Pleuronectiformes > Achiridae > Trinectes > Trinectes maculatus. The sequence continues at coordinate 204,140 of JAFBJQ010010497.1, read as the reverse complement.
AGAAATGTGTCACAGAGTAGAATAGTAGTAGTAGGCCCTTGTTTGTTTAGATGTTCCACTCTTTGTTCATTGATCTGAGGGTTGCCTGTTGTTAACAGAAAGCAACACAGTACTGGTAGAAGTGTTCAAATCAGTGAAGTGAGTCATTAGTGCAATAAAAAAATGTTGCCTCAAAATTATTGTTGATTAGAAGTTCAGTGTAACACAAATTCTATGCACCATCATCATCATCATCATCAAATTTTGAATCCAGCCACCCAAGTGAAAAAACTGACGGACTGTGTTTTCGTTTTGTTTTTTATTAATGCATTTATTTTATGCTGAATTGTGTTATTCTTGCCAGTGTCCAATAAAGGGTGAACTCCCATTTGACAAATACTGATAGGTGAGAGTTTTGAGTATGAGCCACTTTTTCAGGAATTATTTGTTGGGCTTCCTGCTGTTATTTCTCTTTTATTAGGCTTCCTCTTACTATTCCTCAATTGTATGACATTTAGCTGCAGTTTTTTTCGTCCTGCAGCTTTGAGAAACCTCAAGTTATTTGTAAAATAAATAAATAAAATAAATAAACAAATAAAAAGCAGCAGCTTAGGGTAACAATGGCCTCCTTAATACTATACTGCTATACTGTACTTGACATGACATGTTCCTGTTTGGGCTGGGCTTGACCTCTTAATAACCAGACAGGCTACTGTTTGCTGTGCTCTAAAGGTTTACACCTGGTAGCTTTGACTAAAAAAAGAGGAAGAGACTGATGTGCTGTGGAAGCTCGATTATTGGTCTTGGTGATTGTGAATTTTTAGTAGGAAACAAATCAACCAAGCACAAATCACTTTAAATGAAAGGTATTTAAACTTACGCATGGCATCGTGCATACATGACAACTTAAATATCACATCCTGTAGTTTTAGATAAAGTCCCTGGGATTTTGACACAGGGTCCCACATTGCAGTACAGCCACTGTGCAACTAAAGTATAAACCACAGTGTTGAATTCTGGGTGATATCAGTCAGTGTCATGGACAGAGAAACCTAGGGAAATACCAAGTCAGCCTGACTTTGGTCTGCTGCCTGTGGTGGTGTGTATGAAAGCTTCAGGGGAAGTAACCTCACTGGTACAATTCTGTTATTTCTCAACAACTACGAAAACACAGCTTCGGCTGAGTTTCTCTCCATACTGCCTTATGGTCTAGTCTTTTTATACTTAGCTCCAGTCTAACGAAATGTTTACTTGCTAGTGGAAAGCACCAGGGATATCCTCAGTTAATGCTTCACCCAAACACAAACACACCACACATACTCTATGGGCACGAGTGCTTCCTTGTGGTTTATAAAGGTGTGTTTGCCGCTTCTCATCTGTACACAGGACAGAAGGGAACAGGTTTGTGTGTAGTATCTCTACCTTTGGGCCACGGCCACCATATCTGAGACATCTGCCACCATAACTGTTTTTAACTTACCATATTTAGATGTACAGTACAAGGCAAATAAAAAGATCTCAATACGTCAATACTTATTCCACTGTGCTTCCAATCTCTATCTCAGAAACTATCATTAATTCATTATACTTACATATATATGTAACTTGTATATAGACATTACGTTGCTGCTCTAAATATTTACCATAGAGCACTAGATGTGCGTTAAACCATAATTAAATAATTGCACTTTCATGTAAATTACATCTCAGTTGTGTCGAAATGTTTCAGGTGATTCTTTGGCCTTTCTGGAAATAAAGAATATGTTAAACTGTATCATCACTTCCCACCTGCACTTTGATCAGTGGTCATGTTGTGTTATCAACCACTGATAACACACCATTATCAAATCACAATCTCATGGGATTAATCCACTGCCAAAAATGTCTTCTCAATTATTTGGAGGAATTAAGAGAGTATGAGGGACAAATACTCACAGGCTCTGAATGTGGTATAGTCCTGTGACAGAAAACCTGAAACACTCATATTTTACCAAACAATCTCTTGAATCAAGAAGACCTCATGAGATAGTCACATGAGATTGTTATGATTCCCATTGCCAAGGTAGTGTAAGGGCAGTGGACTCTTCATTGGCTTAACATGATTACAGTGTAATACGAGTATTCGCTTTTTCTTTTTGATAATAACAGGTATGAGGAAATGAGCTCCAACAAAACATTTGTGACCATCTTTTTTTTAATAATGCTGTGATTCCATCTTCTGTTTGTTACGATATTAGGTGTGGGCATTTGATGGGCACCATATTTTTTCCTTTTGTGGTTACTACTGGTAGCAATGTTTTTGTAAACTTGTCCTTGAATTTAGAAATCCCAGTGATTTATTCTCTTTGGATATTTTACAATGTCCTTGAACTTCCTCAAACCATCTGTCTTTCTTTTCTTTCTTCCCTTCCTCCCTTGTGAGGTCAACGCATGGTGCAATTCTTCATATGTCTTAAATGTCTAACCAAATAAGCCTAACCAATAACCCATAGCCCATAGTGACACAGCTACCACATTTATTTACCTGGCCCACGAACATCTTGGTGTTATGGGAACACAAAATCAAATGATCCATTACATGACCCACCAGGATGTTTTGTGCCAGTCTCTTAGAGATATCACAAATTAAAGTCAAAGACAAAGCTGTATAGGGAACTTTCAAGAACATGTCACTGTGGGTTCTTATGGGCTAAGTAAAATGAGAATATTTCTTTTAATTATGTGTAACTGAACCAAATAAAAAAATCAAGGGCACTGTCCTCAACAATTAAAAAGTTATAAAATGATTTAGTTCTAGTTATAAAATTATATTAGAAATAATGATTACATTTTATTTTATGCTCTCCTTTGTGATAGGGTAAAAATGTGCAAAGGTTCCAAAGACGTCATGTTGTCCTCCCCCTCCACATCAGCAGCAGAAGGAAAAAGAACATTTTCAACAACAACAATGTAAAGGTACATACTGAAGAATTTGGTCTATAGAGATAGCACCTTAATTTATTAAAGGTTTCACTGTAACATGTTATGCAGTTTATGTTCACCATTGTAGATATGATTTGAAAACAAACATTACATTTCCATATTTTTTATATGTTTAAATAAAGCCATGCAATTCAAAATCACCTTTTTGTGCTGTTTGTTCTGTTTGTTATTCAACAATGGCAATCTGTACTTCTGCCATGTTTGCGTGACATAGAGAAAGTCTCAGCCTATGTATCCAAGGCAATTTATGACTGACAGAGAGATCATGTGTACTTTGATCTAATAAAAACTATCATTTGATGTGAGTATCTATGCATTGGCTTATCAAACTAGATGGACTGGTTGTTATACAACCTGGTGGAAACAGCAGCAGCTGCTGTAAGAGATAAAATCTGCTATGGGGTGTGGACAATCAGTGGATCACAGTTCAGATACTTTGGGGTGTGCGAGACCAGGAAATTGTCTGGATAACATGAAACTGACAAATCCATGCAAATTATGTGATTTGTTTTTCAACATAAAGCAAAAAGTCCATTACCAACATCTTGTGGAATTTATGCCACAAGGAATTAATGCTTTACCAAACATAAGTATGGCTTCCCTAAAAAAAAAAAAGTTAAGACATAAGAAAATACTTGCTAACTCTACATTGTGCAATGGGCATAGTTCCTCATATTCTGTGGGGATTACAGGGGAATTCCACATGAGGACAAATTAGTGAGTGATGTCACTTGTTTAATATCTATTTAAAACCTAACACACATTTGCAAATGAACTGAATAAACAGGGTTTTTTAAACCTCTTGTATTTGTACTGTCACAGTAATTGTATGTTTTTATTTACTATGAGAGTTTTGCTTTAAATTACACAAATCGCTAATCTACCAAAATGGTAAATTTGATATTAGACCTTGAAGTTGATCCTGGAGGTAAATTTGTTGTTGGTCAGTCATTAACGCCATCCTTAAAGCTCTATTTTAATAATACGGAGCCATTTTCATTCATTTTTAGAATAGCATTTATTTTATTAAAAAACACAGACAAAACAGCTATTTACAAACATTCTTAATAGTGCCTGAAAAAGATGCCTGCTAAATTAGAAGGAAGAGTATTTACCAGAGAGATGCTTATTTGAGAAGCTAGATTGGCAAAATGCTTTTAATCGCTGTCGTAGATACTGTGAAACGGTAAAACTAAATTACTTGACATTATCCATTTTTCTGCAAACACTTAATGAGCAGAATGTGTGGTTTTTCATCTGAGTCATCCGCAGGTGCGTAAAACGTATATGTGTATATGGTGGCAGTGACAGCCCAGATTTTGCTCACTGTTATTGGTCAACATACAAAAGAATGCCCTGAACCAGCCAAAAGCAAAAAAACAAAAAAACAAAAAACGGCATGTCCTTTAACAGCAGTACACTTCACATCTTCTTTTCATATCTCCACTTGATGGTTGAGTGAGATGAGGAGAGCTTTCCAAACTGGTTTCGAATATGTGTCAAACACGACACACGTGGTTGAGGGTCAGTGTTTTAGCTTCACGTGTGGACACCACCTGTCGCAGATTCGAAGAGATGGTGGTTTGTGATTCAGCTGACAGGATGTGGCAAGACAGCGGCCAGGAAGAGCATTTAAAGTCCTAAGTGTCAATGCATTGTCCTGTCCTGGCTTGTCCTGTGACTCTCAGAGCAGGAAGTCGATCTGCTTGGACCAGATGTCGTCGAAATTTGTGAAGTCTGAGCTCAAAGTTGTGTACTGTGGCAATTCGTCTGTATTGTCTGAAAAAAAAAAACAAAATAAACACAAGGTCAGGATGTTAAGAGATTACAAATTCAAACTAACAGTAGGCTACATGAGATTCATTAGTACAGAGACGCTAAGAAAATATCTTTTTATTAATAAGGCACTTACAGAGGGTCTAACAAACTATGCTATTCATTTGCTGATGGTTAATGTAGGGGCCAGTGGTTGTGAGCCTTACAGGGTATTTGAGGCTCTTCTGCATCTCTTAATCTGCCCCTTGTGAGCTGCCTAACTTCAGTGCAATATTATATCAATGATGGAGTGCCACTTTAAATACAACTTTAAAAAAAAGTTCTTAAGTTACTTGGCTTTATTTGATTCAACTTTACATATCATGAAAAGTGCTATTTACAATTAGACATTTAAATTGGCATATGCATAGACAGCATCACTTAATAAGTGATGCAAATCAGAAATATCTGATTTGCATCACTGCATGACGTCAACAAATTCCTGCATGACGTCAACAAATTCCTCTCCCAGCCCTAACCATGTGTAGCTCTCAACTTCGAATAGAGTGTAACGTCAACTAGAGGTTGAGAGGCCTCATTTGGATGCCATTTGGACCTGATGTCACTATCTTAAAGGACTAGTCTGCAGATGAATTTATGGACTGTCCATTTGACCCATCAACTAGCAACATTTACCTGAGGAAGAGTCACTGCACTGGCTCACTGGACTGGTGCATGCTTCATTGCTCAGGAACCCCATGTCAAAACTGTTTGGAATCCAGTGTGAGTCTTTCTCCAGCTGCTCGCAAATCTGGAAGAGCAACACTGGACTGAGTACAGATACTGTACATTTTTCCCCACACCAGTCTCTGACACTTAGTTTGCACTTAGCATTGTTGTGGTATAATTACAAAAGCCAAACATGCTAATCATGCAGTATAAAAGAAAACATGGGTATTCCTGCCAATGAAAATGCACACTGTTAAAAGTAGGAAGCAAAGTCCAAGCTTACCTCAATAATGTCTCTGTCGGAATCTAGATGATCACATGAAGGAAGATGGAGAGGAACATACAGGAGAGGACATAAAATGAGTATGGCAATGTGATCTCGATGCATCTGTTTGAATTCATTTCATTTAGGCTAATCCTAAACTATTTATTAACATATGTGACGTGTTGTTGTCTTACCGCTGCTGTGAACCGGCGAGACTTGAAATCTTTCGCAAAAGTTGCCTGGCCAGCAATCTGTCCCAATCTCAACTGAACAAGACCATTCGGGAATTTCAGAGGGTAAACAAAACGGGAAATCTGCAAGGATGGCAGACAGCACCATTAAATACACTTGCTGTGGCTGAGTAGCTGGTATCACGGTTTTTCTTCATCTTCTCCTCCTATCTCCTACTTTTTCTCCTCACCTTCGGGTTCTGGGTGCACCGTACTGTCGATTGTGTTTTCCTGAGTGGACAAACTTTCCTCTGGTAGCGATACATCCATGGGAGACTGGGTATCACTGTAATCTGTGTCCTCCTCCGTCTTGATCACTGAGCTCTGAAGAGGCAAACGATATTGAAACTTTAGGAAATTCACCTAACATAAAAAAACTGAAAAGTTCAGTTACATTTAGATACTGCACTATTACAGTAACATGATTGGAAAAAAAAACATTACATTATCTTTAACGTGTGGTATCATTTAAAAATTCTGCCTTTGAAAAGCCTCTGACTGACTGTGTAGAATAAGCATCACCACATCTACAGAACAATATTTGCAGTATTTACCTTCTTCCTTGCTTCCTTTGCTTTGCTCCGTTTTTCTGTGCAGACGACAAAAAAACATTTCGGTCAGTCGGGCTTCTTAAACAGCTCTTCAAACAGATCGTCAGCTGGAAGATGCTGTACACAAGTGCTTGCTCGTTTCCTGTCAGTTGTCTCACCTCTACATTTTGGGTGGATAGGCAGCATCTTGAAGATGCGCATGGCTTGGTGACCTTTGTTGACGCTCCGGTCTTTCACCTCTTCAATGTCAGGCAGTGAGTTCATTGCACAGCGAAAGTTGGCTTTCCATGTCTTTGGGTCACAGGTCTGGCCCTCAGCATATTTCCCTGCAGAATGAATTTGGTTCAGTTTCACACCTTTTCTCCTCAAAAACAGTTGCTTGTTTTTTGTTTGTTTGTTTGTTTGTTTGCAGTTGATGTGTATATTCAAACCCCCTCACCTGTGTGGACGGCCCACTCTTTGAACAGACATGCATCCTTGTCCAGCTCCCAGCCATGTCGAGCTGCATGCTTCCAGGGAATTGAGAATATTGTCTTTTCCTGGAAATACAAAAAGGCACACATTCAACACTGAGCATATGAAAACACACACTTTCCTAAGTATTACAAACGACTTCCAAGCTGAGCATCGACTGTAATTAGAGCTTTTTTGTGTCGTTATTATACAATGGAATGTTTCTCATTTCCTGCTTGCATATAATGTAAAAATAGAATATCATGCACTTGGGTTTTCCTGTGCTTACTTTAATATACAAAAAAAGAAAAAAGTCTCTCACCTCGTCCAGCCAATTCAGACCAGAGATGGAGTTGGACTCGATCATCTTCTCCAGCCATGGTCTCATCCTCATCCTTGAGATTGGCATGTTTGCCTGAAGAAGAAGAAAAAAAGATGCAGCAAACCACACTATTTAGACTTCTTAAACTTTTCTCTTTGGACATATGAGAAAAGCCTGTCAGCGATAAGCAGCGGTGATGGCACATGCAACTCCCTCATCTGCCCCAGCTCCGAGCCGTGACGTCACGAAGGGGGTGACAGGAGGTCATGGCCAGTGCAGAGGGGGGCGTGACGAGGGTGTGCGGGAGTTAACGTTATGAAGGTCGGTGCAGTTTTAAGCCTCGCCGCCCAAATGGGTGAAATAAATCACCTTACAACTCGATTTCACAGCAATATGGAGCCCTGTGCCAGGCGCAAAGCGCGCGCGCCCATTTCTCCGTCCCCTGCACGGGCGCAGTCATACAGTACATGTCTCACTACTTCCTCTGTTTATTATCTGTTAATAATAAACACGAGGAGTGGAGTAACAATAACTTCAGGACTAAATAAAAAAATTCACAACTGCATATAGCTCTGCGCATTTACCTATGATAAATACGATACATTCCCAAAATGCACCTTGTATCAGCAAAAATAATATCATAATAATATAATATTAGGCGTCTTAAATGGTGTCCGTTTACTCACAGGTCCTTTTTCCGTGTGAGGAAATGCGCAGACAAAAAAGCAGCTTGCTGCAGACTGTGTTCGTCTTGTCTGGTTAGTTATCCAGTTGGAGACTGCTCCGGGTCAGGAGTGAACACCGCCTGACAGACTCTCAGCTCTTCCTTATATATGCCAGAGCCGAGGCGGGTTTTCCCCGACTCAAAAACAAGACACACATACAGACTCACACGCGCACACTGTAAGAAATGGCCACACCATGCACACAGAGAGCGATGACATTTTTTTAAAAAATAGCCAATCGACCACTTTCCCAGTCGTCTACACTGCAAGTTGAAACAATACTTGACCAATATGTCGCGTGCATAATTTGGATCAGCGCGAAGAAACGTGAACAAAAGGTAAAAGAATTGGTTTGGATCACTTTTTACAGCGTGCCCTGGCGCATGCGCAGTCGAGCCTCATTTCGACTGTAGACCGGTTTCCGAGAAATCACGCTGCTGAGAGCAAGGAGGAAGTTTTTGACAACACGGACCCACTCAGGCCGCTTTTGCACGTAGGCTCGGTGCATCATGCATTGTACACGTTTACACTTCAATCACGCAACTGCACATGTGCATGTGTGCAGGTGGACTCAGTCTTGCACACCAGTAAATACTTTAAGATGCTGATGCTCAAATCCTATCGTTTTGAAATTCACACAAAAAATGAATGAAATGCTAACGCGTGCAACGGCGTGTTGTGTCACACAGCACACCGTTCTACGTGTGTTTGTCGAGTTTGTCGTGAAACTGCATGTTATGTCAGTCTGTTGTTTTGATCTTGTTCCAGTAAGATCAAGCATGTAAATCATCATCTGCACTGATCAGCCTGGCTCTGGTGTGTGTGTTTTGTGAGCTCGTTGTGAAACACCAGGAACGTGATTTTAAGTTATGTTTAGTAATTTGTACTTTATTTCCAGAGAAAGTAAGAACTACTATAGATCTGCCACAACAATTGAACCAGTCAGAGATTTTAATGTTGAAGCTGATCAGTGTGAACTCCAAGAGGAAATAACAACAACACATAAACTTTAACCTGCGTCCATACACCAGGTGCCAAACCTCATCAGCTCGTGCAGGGACCAGCCCTTTAGTGTAAACTGCAACTCAGTTGAGAAGTCGAGCATTTACCGGAAACGGCGCAGTAATTACAGTCACCGCTAGAAGGCAGTGTGTTAAAGGCGTGCATCATCATCATTGAGTATGTGCTCTGCACTGTGGCGCGCAAACGCTGGGATGGCTCAGCAGTGCGAGGAGCAGTATGCGGAAGCGGCACGCGCACAGACAGGATGCAAAACGTTTTTATACACACGCACGCGCACACACACACACATCAAGCTGTGACTAACTAAAAGTTCGTTGAATGCACACAGATAGATTCAGTGCTGCGAAAAGCTGCAGGGGAGTGAACTAAAATGACAAAATAATGCGCACGTCCAAAAGACTCTTTTCCATAATATTGTCATCGGCTGCCAATTCCTAATTTTCGTCATTGTTGTTTTTTCCCCCTAGTGTTCAGTTTTAATTATAATATACAACATCACGCGAGGGTTCTCACTGGGAATATGGGAAACCCCACACAAGAGTCTGCGCCGTCGCAGACACAGTTGTTGTCCATATTGGGGCTTCCCGCGTGGCGCGCTCGAGAGGCTGGCGCGCGCCCGGTAGGAATGACAGGGAGTTTTCCTGCGGAATTTTCACCGGCAGGCACTCGCTGGGTTTTCCCAGTGAAGGCAGCAAATGGGATTTATGGGGGTAATAGGACCTGACCCCACGCGACGGATTACATCAGTCCAAGAGGCGATGATGCATTCATTAGCTGAGACAAGTCTATTGTGTAGGCGTTGTTCTCAGTTAAGATGAATCAGGAAAATAGTTGGCGGTGTCTGTGTCAGGACACGTTAGATGAGCCCTGTCTCCTGATGAGCTACATTATCAGGCTAGAATCCTCACTAAAACTAAAATGATAAATGTTTGCCTGCCAGGTACTCCATAGTTTCATCCTTAACAAAATAAACAAAACCAGATGACTCATTACAGGCTGAGGCTCCCAATTTTATGGAAATATGAGCAAAAAGGAAAGGGGAAGCACTCTATTATAGACAAGTTTGCAGCTGCATAAAATTCAGTTCAGTTTTCATTCATTCATTCTGTATTCAACAGTTTCTAATAAAACAGTCATTTTAGATGCAACAATTTCTCCCTGCGCACATGAAGTATTTGTCTTATTTGATGATGAAGATTGTTTTTTATCTGTCATGTTATTATACGTTTTGTATCTATGTGCACCCACTGGTTGGCTATTTGCTATCATCTCATTTACATTCCTATTGACTTCCTAACAGATACCTTTTGGGCCCCTGAGCCTCTGCCCAGTTGAATCCTATGTCCAGTAATCCATCTATGACTGTCTGCCATAACTGCACTGTGACAGACCGTTCAACCCACGTCTCCCTATGTACTACCTTGCTTAATCCCTGGATATACCTTTAAGTCTAACATATGGGATCCAGTACTAGATGTACTCTAATGTGTTTTCACGAGCAGTGACAAGGTCCTTTTTTCACAATGTATGTGTCCAGTGATGGTAATTATGATTATTTAGTCCACCTGCAAGGACACGATAGTAACTTGAAGCTTGGACATAAGGCAACCTGCATGAGGATCCAATCTCCCCCTTGACCATCTGCTTTGACAGCTCTGACACTGGATCAAGTCAAAGCCCTTGTTAGGTTTCCCTGCAATTACATTGCAACCTCATGCAAGTGTGTGTGTGTGTGTGTGTGTGTGTCTACTTAGACAACTAAGATCCAAAAACTGAATATTAGTTGTCTTAGTAGGCAACTGAACTTAGCTTGAGTTAGTTAGTTCTTCTGTTCCAGTTGATTGGTGCTATGTTTCAGGTATTTAAGCTCTATTCTATTCTATTCTATTCTATTCTATTCTATTCTATTCTATTCTATTCTATCTGTGCATAGAGTCATTATGTAGAACAGTGATTTTCAACCACTGTGCCGTGGCACACCAGTGTACTGTGAGAGATCGTCAGTTGTGCCGTGGGAAATTGTCCAGTTTCACTTAATTGGTCAAAAAATATTAAGTCATTCCAAATGATTGTTTGTGCCTGTGTTATGGCCCGAGGGCCAGAGCTGAATGTTGCCAGAAGCATTGATGACATGTCTGCAGACATCCAAAGTGTTGTTTTGGAAACTTTTTGTAACATTTTCTAAGATTTTTGATTGCTGGTGTGCCACGGGATTTTGTTTAATGTAAAAAATGTGCCGTGGCTCAAAAAAGGTTGAAAAACACTGATGTAGAACATGCAGGTTGTTTTTCATGCAAAGTAGGTTGTAGGTTCAATGACCTGCGTGTTTTCATGATGTCAGCAGTCTGTCCTATCAGCACACTTAGAAATGAGTGTGATCTGAGTTTATGTGATATTTTATGGCACTCATCTCATACGCTTTGTTTTTTTTAGCTTTCCTTTACTTCTGCTTGATTGATAGCATCACAGGGAACTAGTTAACTATTTTTATTACAGCATTTTAATATCATCATTTTATTGTTGCAGTCTTTGATATCTTCAGTCTTATGGTGTTATGATCTCCCCATCTGAACGGATTCTTGGGACTTTCTGGACTCTTCCTTTCTTGTTTTATGATTAGGCCTCATATGTCTGTTCTCGCAGTTTTTTTCTACACCCTGACAAATGATCCTATTCACGTCACTCACGCAACAGTGGGAAGTTAAAACACCAAACGCACCGACCACTTCTGTAAAGTTTTAATTGATAGCTGTGATTAATATCAGACTCTTATATACGTGCCACATATTAAATATTCAGACAAATCTCACTGTCATTTCACTCAAAGTTTATTTTGTATTTATTAGATACAATGCCCTGTGCAAGCACAGCCACTCCTCCCAACTGTATCACATATACTGTATGTACTGATACTGCATGTACAGTGTACATGCAGTATCAGACTGATGATGCTCAAGATAACAGGATGCAAAATGAGACACAGCGATTTCCCCGCTGCACATCACCAAAGTATATGTGTACACTATACATTCAGACTTCTTGTCTCCTCTCTGCGCCTCATCCATGTAGTAGTCACAGCTTCATCCCATCCTTCACCCTGCTTTCCTCAGGTTACTTTAGTTCATTGGGAGTGGCTTATCATACCACGTGACCCTGATGCAAAGTTACTCTGTGTCAAAGCTGGGACATGTGGGCTTATATATACAGTATATATATGATTTATGTCATGGACATCTTGGGAGAATTTCCTTTCCTAAATGTTTTTTTTTCCCCTTTTCCCCTTTGTTTCCTTTAATGTTTTAAAGGTTAGCGTCCAGGTTCGGCACGTCAACCTTGGCGTCGATGGAAATCTCCCTTACGACCTGTATGTAAGCCCTTTAATGTCAGCAGGGATGGCTGCCATTGTGCTGCAGCCAACCGGGTGAAGGTGAGCCATCCACCAGGAGGAAGGATGCTTCAATGAGCTCTCGGGGGTTTGTTTCTTTAAACAACACAGTTGCCCCCACCCCTCCCCCCCGACCAGGCAAAAGCTGCACAGTAAAAGCGACTGGACACCGCCACCCACACCACCCCCCTCCCCCCCTAATCTCCCAGATTGTGAGCGACTTGGTGCAGTCGTTGCTGCAGTTGTGAGCCGCTCCTGCACCGCTCCAGCTGATGACTCAATGAGAAAGACATGCTCGCATTCGTCCTGGTGTCTGGGTCGCTCTGGATCATTTTAGGTGAGTCGTGAACGTCCGCGTGTGGTTTTCATTCATTTGTGGGAAATTGCACCTGTCTCGCGGGGAATGATGCGCATCGCGGGCCAGTCGTTGCCGGCTTTTCGCTGTACCAAGCCCGGTGGCGCTTCTGTCCTCTTGACTGGACCCGGTCCATCGAGGGTGTGATCTGTACGATGCTGCTGCAGTCGGTGTCACATCCTGCACTGCGATGACCGCAGGTGATATTTGCCATTTCTCTCAGCTTGCACGTGCACGTGATGGACTCGGCCTCCGTGCAGGTGTGGAACGATGTTGAGGACTGTGGATTGGCAGTGCTTGGGTTTTAGCTCGGGTTCTGTTCAGTTCCTGGGGCAGCAGTAAGTTCGGGTTGGGTTTCCCTCTCATCAGGATGTGGACAGGCGGCCATGCAGCTGTAATGCATGTGGATCATTCCATAGATCAGGGCCTGGTTTATTTTTGTCCTATTGTTTTCTCTTATTGTGTTTAACGCCGGCACTTCAACAATTCAACAATTCAACAATTCAGTCTCACTCAGATGAAATAAGAACGTGTGTCCATCTGTGACCGGCCTTATGCTAAGGTCGTATGACATTGTACGTGGACACCGGACACACGTCATTTATATTACCCCCCCCCTCACACCCCACCCCTATTAACGCACATCCACCAACAGCCTGTCTCGCGCACCCTCCTCTTCTTTTCTACATGAACAAGCTCCACATTTATTCGCCTTCTGTTTTAAAAGTGTATCTCATGAGATCTTGCTGAATGTGAAACTCAGCATTTCGCCTCTGATGTCCTCCGCCATGCCTCAGTGACGGGGGGATGGGGGGGTGATGGAGGATGACGCGCTTTACATGGCCGCAGCTGATTGGACGGAGCTGTCCAGGGGAGAGCAGTGCTGAAATCCTGCGGCCTACCGGCGAATCAGACCGCACGCCATAAGCGACACCACCTCCACCCCCACCCCCACCCGGAGCACAGGCCGCCCTGTGGGGGATCGACATGGATCCTTCCAGTGTGTGTTTTACAGCATTGAAACAGTTCTAACGCACAGCAGCTGGTGGTGAAAGCTAAACGCTAATGGTAAGAAAAGAAGTGTGGAGTGTAGGTTTTCAGCAGCAGCAGCTGCAGTGCATGGTTGCTAAGTGACAGCTAAGCACTGACAGTTGGGATTTTTTGTTGGTTCATTAATATTAAAATTTCAAGCGGCAAGGTTGCAGGTGTTGCATATTTAATCATTACTGGTGCAGCCAATCAGAATTCACCCCCGAAGAGTGGCCCAGCATGTTTGACTGTGAGGCCCGCTTGAGGGGGGGTATGAGAGTAAACTAATATTTAATCAGCAGTACGGTGGACTTTTTAAGGTGTGAACCTTTTTTAAAAAAAAAACTTTTCAGGAAGCAATTGTGTTTGGGAGAATTTATGTCAGGTTGGGGATTTCACATTCCACTCTTTATACAAAAATCTCACTCCCGGTGTAATCAGTGATATCAGCCAGGGTGCTCTCAGATCCTAGTGACAGCTTTCTCTGAGTGGCTCTTTGCTGTTTCAGCATCCCGTATATCCTGGTCAATACTGTGGGTAGCAGGACAGTAATGGCTCCACCTTAAGTGCTGAACCAGGTCCGTCCGTCTCTTGCACATGCAAGTAGTTCTCATATAGAACTGTCTCCTAAGTAATAGGTATTGTTGCTCCCAGTAGGTTTTCCAGCCTAGTCTTGTTTGGATGAAAACCTTCAATCGTAAGAGGTTTTATATTTTTTTTACATAAACTAACTGATCAAAAGATCTTTGGCAAAAGAGCTTTTGAATCTCTTCTTCAAATCTTTTTTTTTTCTTTAAAATTTTATTTTGTTTCTAGCGACGTATTGTTGATTCATGTTCTCTTAAAATGAAGCGTTGCACACAAATAGCTTATTGCAGGATATGGTTAAATATCTGTGATGTGTTTAAAACGTATGTCTCTTCTTTAACAGTACTAATCTCATATTACAGCACCTGCTGGCGCTGTCACTTTGATAGTCAAATCAAACTGGGAGCAGTCTATCAACAGTGTCAGCAATGCTTCTTTTTTTTTTTTACTGTAAATACATGCATCTACAGCTGTATGGTGTATGTATGTAAGTATACATGTCTCATTATGCCATACATGAAGCATCTGTTTTCTTTAGTGCTGGTGAATGTGTTGGTAAGGGTAGGGGGACAGAGAGAATGAGAGAGAGACATTGGAAAAGGGAGGGGTGCGTGGGTGTGGAGAGAGAGAGCGAAGCCGCTGTCGAGCTGAGGGTGGTGTGATACGGAGGCCAGCTAGGCCCAAACTAGGCCAAAGCACATCTCAGTGCCCTGCACTTGCTTGGCTCAGCTTAATCCAGTGACAATGGGAAGGTAATCGCTAGTTTACACTGGGTGATGTGATATCCACCTGGGGCCCTTTCACACACATATACACAGCCAAACATCACCGGCTCCCTGGCTGCCCCCGACATCTTTGTAAGTGCTGCTGCTTAGACCACAGCTGCTGCGTCCCTTCTGCAGAACAAACGTAGCCTGATTAGCATTTCATTTCAGCGTGTTTTGCATCGGAGATTTTATACATGGCACTTCCCGTGCAGCTTGTAACATTTTTTTTATGAATGGGTAAAGGTGCGAAAAAGGAAAAAGAGTCAAGACAGTCAAGCAGGATGTCTGTAAATAGAAAGCAGTAGTGAGGTTACCACTGGTTATCTGTCTCTGTGCTAATAGGCTGTAATCTCCCCATGCTGGGCTATAATCATTAGTGACGCCCTTGGATGGGCTGATGGGGCGGGACTTACATTTCCTCCACTTAAAGGGTCGAATAGGTCCCCAGCACCCAATTGCTGATCATAAGAGGTGACAAATGTGTTGAAGAATGTCATGCAATGTAGTGTAATGTGATGGCTGTAATGCACCTTGCTGTTTGCCAACTGTCATTCAACAGGAAAAATAAGAAACAAGCCTAAGAGGTCACAGGAAGTCTAGCTGCACAGCTTGCTGTACTCACGCCGCACCAAGTTTCCTGATAGACTATAAGAGAGTTACCTCAGGTGAAACAAACATTTAGCGTAGACACCGAGTGCTGCAGCATTTCAGAATCCAATAAAGCGTCAGGTTTTTCTCATGTGGATGTGTTTGATATGAGGACAGTGTTGATGCATTGGGACTTCAATATTTGAGGTGGTGTGCTCATCCAGCCCCAGATCCCCAGAGGCACTTGAGCCATTTGTGGTAATGTTAATGCAACACATGTTTGCACTTGCTCTAAGGAAATGCCTTTCAGTTCTCATTTTAATTAAGCAAATTTAGCTGGGATTCTGGTGTTTGGTGTCAGATCCTCAAACTCATCTACATGACTCATCTTTCGCTCATTCCCAATTCAGTTGGGTCAGATCCATTAGGCGGCCTGCTTGGTCCCTCCAAACTGTCGAAAAACCAACAGGCTTAATTATGAGTCCAGACCAACAATCCACCAAACCTGAATGAGAAACCAGTTTAATAACTCTGTTCATTTATTAGGCCCGTCAGCTAAATCCCTATTGTGTAAATGCCACAATAGGGATCCAGAGTCTTTGCTGGAGGGATGATGCAGATAAATCAGTTTTTATGGGGTGATGCTCTCGTCATTTCACAAATTAAACTCTGAGGTCTTTGAGTTCGCATGTCACTGGTAATAAAGGTCACTGCCCTGCTGTTCTTGGGTCCCACCAGCTGAAGCAACAGTCTTTGTAGAAGGCAACAGGGTGGATGGAATTAGAGACCTGTATTTGTGCGCACGTGTTTTTGGAGGGATTAATGTTACTACAGGGCAGTTCTGGGATATCTTACAGTGTCACAGGCTTTACTGCAAATTTTTTGTTATTATAACATGTTATTATTATTAATGATAGAATTAGTACCCCACCACCTACCCCTTTTCACGTGGCTCTCCTCTTGCTCTCTCTCCCTCTCCCACTCTTGAGATAATGTATGATGCTATTTATGGTGCTGCATGATGCTAATTTGGTGCTTTTTGGTTTTTAATATAACATGGGTTACAGATAGAGGGGGCCAATGCAAAACGGAAATAGTTTGATGTTAGATGGCAGACAGCTTGATGTTTGCGTCTCTGCAGGAGGCCAATTAGATGTCCTGCATGCTGCACGTCTCCTGCAGATGTTGTGCTGTTTCGGGGCAGGAGGATGTGCTGTGCAAGCCTATCCATGTATATGTGTAACATTCGCTGGTTTGTTTAACAGCTCAGGCTCCACATGAGTGAGTTCCTTCACAAACAGGTGCCAGTTGTGTGTGTTGAATTCTA
This sequence comes from Trinectes maculatus, assembly GCA_016785345.1. Taxonomy (NCBI): domain Eukaryota; kingdom Metazoa; phylum Chordata; class Actinopteri; order Pleuronectiformes; family Achiridae; genus Trinectes; species Trinectes maculatus. The sequence goes on along the minus strand of JAFBJQ010010497.1, from coordinate 187,087 downwards.
GGAAAACAGTCGTGGATTATTTGTATTTTCATCCACATCAATGCTGAATTTGTAGCAGCAAAGTACAATATAATATTTTAGAGGATTTAGAGTATTATTGTGCTTCAGCTATGTGGCAGTAGTATTTTAACTGCTTCATTACCACTGTAGCTGCTTCCACTAATTCCTTAATTCATCCGTTTCTTTTTCCTGTGCCTCATTCCCTTTCGTTTCTGTCCAGCCAGCTGCACTCTCTTTCTCAGCAGCCTCCTCTATTCCTGCTATTTGCACTGTGTTGTCAGCTCGTTATGGAATCAGTCTATATTTAGAGCCAGTTGCGACTGTCTCTCCATTCAATTGCTGACTAATTCACTATGGCTCCATCGTCATTGCAGCCACGCTGTGTTAGCGTCACGGAGCAAAAAAACACACTTCTGATTTTCTCACAGTGATGCAAAGATGTTTACAAGAAAGAAAGCAGAAGTAAGATGAATACCAAAAATGTGTTGGTCATCCAGGTTTTTACCAAAATCACACCAAGAAAAAAATTTGACTGAAATCTTTAATTAATCAGCACATTATCTGCATGTGTCTGGCAAGCTGAAGAGATATCCCCCAACTGTGAAGTGACAGAGACTCTTAAAGCGTAATAATGATTACGTGTGATTGAGAGTTGTTGCTTTTACGTCTATACAATTTGGTTGACTTCACAATAACCACGTCGTTTCTATGCTTTGTTATCATGCTCAACATTTCCCAGCACGTAAATGGCTCTAATTCCCCATCAAGATTACCAGAACTGCAGAGAAAAAAAAGGAGTCAGCCTAAAAAGAGGAAATGATCACTGTTGTGTAAAAAAAAAGATTTAAAAAAACCAGGCATTCCTGTGGTACTGTAATAGGACAGTTTTTTGTACTAACAAGAGAGAATGTGTCACGTGTTTTTTTTTAGTTGTAGTTGACAATTTCTGTGTGAAGTAGATTGACTCTGTGTGTGTGTGTGTGTGTGTGCGTGTGTGCGTGTGTGTGTGTGTGTGTGTGTGTGTGTGTGTGTGAGAGAGAGATAGGGAGAGTGGGTGCAGAGAGGAAGTGATTTTGAAAGGGAAGGAAACCCTAATAAATTTGTCATAGCAGGGTTTGATGTTGTGTGTCTCCATCAGTCGGTTCACACACAGTAAGAGGAAGTATAAAATGAACGCTCTTTACCACTTCCTTTACACCGGTGTGTGCCCTCATTATGTTAGATGTCATGAGGTGAAGTGTTCTTGTGATGTCTGACCATAGTGTGATTATGAATGTTGACACCTTCTGCTTGTTTTAGTTACTCAAAGTCGGAATCAGTAAAATGTCAAAGTGTAGCATGTGACATGAATTTGTCTTGTGTGGGTGAACATGTGATTGTTTACATACTGCCACATGTTCATGCTAATAAAAAAAGGAGAACATGACCATCCATATAGTGCTAGAATGTAGACTTAGTAAGCTAATATTCCTATTCATAGTAAATATTAGAGTAAATTGGCTATGGAAGTAAAACCAGGAATTTCAGACTGACATGTTGACTTTCTTAGCTTTAGGCACTTCTATTGTTACAGTATATCCTTGTTTTCTGTTTCCGGGGTCACTTCCCAGGCTCTGCTCATTGTGTTTGTTTGTGTGAAATGTTTAGATTTAATTCAAAACTGTACAAACATTGACTAAAAGTGTTGGGTTTTGTGGCTGTCGCTACTAGACGTCTGAAGACTAGTACAACTATAGGTGGTCATACAAAAGCATGTTATGTTAAAAATCCATTGTCATTAACTATCCACCTGCAGAGCTGAGTTCCTCGCTGATGGAGAAGATGCAGGCTCAGGAGATGATGAGCGGCCTGAGGATACCAGAGATGGACGACATCAGCCAGTTCTTCCGCTCCCTGCCAACCTCCACGTTGGTCGGCATTGGCGCTCTGACGGCTGTGCTGGCGTACTGGTTTGCCACCAGACCACGCCCCATCAAGCCACCATGCAGCCTGCTACACCAGTCTGAGGAGGTTCCTGTAAGATAGAGCACAACACGAGCCCAGATGCTATAATTATCAATCAAAGATGTGACAGAAGATATATCAAATCAGAATAATCACATTTCCATCTTTTAATATTTTCTCATTTCATCTTTCACACACTATTGAAACTCGGTGTATGTTGCTTGTTTTGACTTCATTACATGCTCAACCATGATTCAGCCTCCTTCCTGGTTTACCTTAGCCACAAACACAACGCAAAGAAGCACATGCTGTTTATCACACATGTCCATCACAACCCTGTTCGCTCCTATCATCAGATGAGGGTACATGCATTTGTAGTCAGTATGACACTTTGTTCAAAGGTTTATTGTTATTGTTGGCATGAAGTTTCTAAGATGGTGATAATGCTGGCAGACAGATTGCGATAAGCGTCTATCTGGCTTGTGCATGCAAAAGCTACAACACAGGCACGGACACATAAAGGCAAAGACACACAAACACAAACACAGGATTCTAGGTTAGTGTTATCACGCTCTGTCATCTTTTCACACTCATTTGCAAAAAGGAATTTGCTCCAACGCCAACTCTGTCTCCATCAGAATCAACTTCAGTACCCAAAGTGCACCAGCAGTATGCACACATCAGAAGGAATCGATTTGTTTCTGTTCAGTTTAGTAACGTTAGTGTGTATTTGAAATGCATTTGTAAGGTGTTTTAAAGATCAAGGAACATTTTTGTTTATACGCTCTTATAAAATGTATTTATGGTGTTACGCTCTCTCTCTCTCTCTCTCTCTCTCTCTCTCTCTCTCTCTCTCTCTCTCGCTCGCTCTCTCTCTCTCTCTCTCTCTCTTGCTTTCTCTATATCCATGCATGATGAAGAATGAAGATGGAGGTCGCAGGTCCATGATGGGCGACAGGTCCAAGCTACTGACTCACTACCATGACGATGCCAGGACCATGTACGAGGTTTTCCAGCGAGGCCTCCACATATCTGGTGGGTGGAATATAAGGAGGAAGTGTAAACGCTGCGTAATTGACACCAGCACACACACACACACTGTCCTGATGGAAGATGAGAAGATCATAGACATTAAACAAAACTATTTAAGCACTGTAGAGTAATTTAGCTTTTCAGGAATGCAAACCTCTACCAAAACATTTAATTATTTCATTAACACAAGAAATAAAAAATACAAGTTGACCCATAACATTTAACAATACAAAAATTACCAGGACTTTTCAATATGTCTGTCTCAAACGCTTTTGTCATCACAGAAGTTTAGAAGTATAGACCCACACTCCATATTACACACACGCTGCAGACAGAGATGACACATATTCTGACAGTGTTGCGGTCTGGCCTTAAAGCCCTCCAATCACGTAGCTGCTGCTGGAGGTAAGCCGAGTCCTCTGGTTGCCATGGTGATGGTCAACGTCGCTAACAGTGACAGTGTCAGGGCTCCTAGTCTGGGAGTTAAAACATAGACTTGATGACAAAACACCAAACTCAGAATGTCTGTTAATGTTACAGCTACAGCCAAATTCTGCTCCTCTCAGACTGAGCTCCATCTTCTGTGATGACTCATTTTTTATAGTTTACAACTAATTTTTAATCAGTTAACTTTATTCTTTATTCTTCTTCTTCTTCTTCTTCTTCTTCTTCTTCTTCTTCTTCTTATTATTATTATTATTATTATTATTATTATTATTATTATTATTATTATTATTATTATTATTATTGTTGTTGTTATCGCTATTATTATTATTATTATACAAGAATCGAGAACTTGAATGTTTCAAGGTGTATTTTTTTGTACACAGAGAAAGTTCTAGGGTCATATAAGATTTCTGTGTCACCATCTTCCACAGGGGATGGACCTTGCTTAGGCTCGCGGCTCCCTAACCAGCCTTACAAATGGATGTCTTACAAAGAGGTAGGTGCCATTAAGGGGACATTTCCTTGTCATGGCGACAGGTCCAGCCATTGTTGAAAATAGAATACATCGAGAAGAACTACAAGTTAGACCTGTAGATGAAATGCTGGTTTATTTCCATGTCGTCTATTCGAGCTGCTGTTCTATCTCCCCACTCCGCAGGTGACAGCCAGAGCTGAGCATCTTGGTTCAGGCCTGCTGCACCAAGGCTGCCAGCCCAACCCCAACCAGTTCATAGGAGTGTTTGCCCAGAACAGACCAGAGGTGACTATGACTCTTTGTCTCACTTAAGTCTGAAGTCTGTGTCTCTGCATTCCACCATTATGCTCATTATGCTCAGGCAAAAGTTTGCGTTTTGTTTATTTACAATGCTAAAGCTAACACAAACACATGCCCAGAACTGGCACGAGCAAGGTAATGTGGGTAAATTAAGGAAACATATAAAAGGACGTGGATGGAATCTTAACTCCTAACCTTTGACCCCTGACCTGTGTGTGATTATAGTGGATCATCTCAGAGCTAGCTTGCTACACCTACTCCATGGTTGTTGTTCCCCTTTATGACACTCTGGGCCCAGATGCCATACGGTTCATCATCAATACTGGTAAGCATACACATACACAACGCACAGATTTAAGTTGTGGTCTAGTTGTTTTTTTTGTTTGTTTGTTCTTTGGTCTCTGATTCTGCTAGAAATCACACATGTTAGCATGTGCTCTTCTGTCCTTGTGTCATTTCAGCTGACATTTCCACGGTCATCTGCGATAAAGTGGAGAAGGCTCAGGTGCTGCTAGATAATGTGGAGCGGAAGGAGACTCCAAGCCTGCGACGGATCATCTTGATGGATGCCTTTGACTCCGCCCTGGTGGAGCGCGGCAAGGACTGCAGCATCCATGTACAGGCCTTACAGGAAGTCGAGGTGGGACACAGGAGAAAAGAACATCTCAGCTACGCGAAAAGAAAATGGGGCAATTGGTTTAATCCAAGCTACACAGCCCCAAAACGAATGTCATAACCAGCTCGAGTCACGTCTACGTGGCTCGCATTTTTCTATGATGACATATCTCCACTGACCTGTCAGCGTGATAGACACCTGTCTTAAAGAAAATGAAATGGTTTACTGTAAACACTGTGGCGATTGTGCAGAAATAAAACGTGCAAAAATAGTCCTCCTTGACAGCAAATCTACTTTTAAAAATTTCATTTGAATGTCATTCATACACAGGAAGTGTCAAGTCATGTTTTTCTTTCTCACAGGCTCTGGGCCGAGAGCACTACAGAAAACCAATAGTAAGTACTAATTCAAAAGTCTGCTGTGATCCTAACCTTCGTCTCTTAGATTGTATTGATTATGTGAATGGGGATACAACCAAACACTATGATAAGTTCCAAGAGGTAGATGATTAAGTTACATGTCATCAGATTAATATTTTTTTTCTTTCCTCAACAGCCCCCAGCACCAGACGACCTGTCGATTGTGTGTTTCACCAGTGGGACCACAGGTATTATTTGTATGAATTGGGAATAACATGCTGACAAATTCTCTAATCTGATCCACGTGATTATAAAAAAAAAACAGTCATGGGTAGGTGACTCCTACCCATGACTGGTCTGAAGTCACTAGTTCAAGAGAAATATGTGTCGTCATTTCTGAGCGATGAATTGGAAAACAAGTATCCTTCAAAGACATAGACCTCATTGAAATTCACTTTCTGAACAGGGCGACTCTTTTGTGATTCCTGGATATGAAATGATTTCAATTAGTCACAGTGATCGTTAGAATAACTGTAAATAAATAATAATCCATGGCCTTAACTGTGACAGGATCGCTCTCTCTCTATTCAGAGACTCTGGATTCGCCAACATGTTCGGACATGTTAGAGGGCAACAGGTTCATGAATGTAAAGTCAATGTCATATTGCAGCAGTAACCAACAGTCTGAGACCAAAACCAGGTTATTTGAGGACACGCTGGTGTCAGATTACAAGTAGCACCAACCGCCTTGTGCACAGGCCACTGGTTTCCTGTAAACGCTGCCACCTTCTGGCAATGAAAGAGACATGCTGGCACTCATAGGCTTTTTTCATTTGCTCAGCATTTCCCAAGAAGTCTGCTAAGTTCACAATCTAAACCATATCCCAAAGCCGTGTGAGTCAGACGGTCAATGTTCGGGACATGCACCATGTAACAAGCTTTACTTCAAACCACTGTCTGTGTGTGTGCGTGTGCGTGTGTTTGTGTGGGTGTGTTTGTGTGGGTGTAAGAGAGAGACAGAGGAATCCAATGTCATTACAGTAACTGTGAACAAAAGAAAATGCCAACAGAAGAAATGAAACTATGGATTTGTGTAGAAAAAATGACATGTGGCTACAGTCCGGTAATTTGTGCCGTGGACCTTTTGTGCATCTTACAAATACGACAATAGAGGAGTCTCACCTCTGTACTGTGTTTTTTCTTACACAGGAAACCCAAAGGGAGTCATGCTCACACATGGGAATGTGGTGGCTGATTTCTCAGGATTCCTCAAGGTCACAGATGTAAGACACCCTCTCTAGATTTCTCCATTACTTTTTAGCAGCGTCTTACTCAATACTAAATATAATACTAAATACTAAATGTTCCATCAGGCTGATTTTTATTACAACATTTAGAGCCATGTGATTTATTCTCTCTGTCTCTCGCCTGCAGAAAGTCATTTTCCCAAACCAGGACGATTGCCTCATTTCCTTCCTGCCGCTGGCTCACATGTTTGAGAGACTCATCGAGGTAACTGAACTGAGATCTGTGTCCCGGGCAATAAGATAGTTAAAGAATCTGTTTATGGTATTCAGTCTGTTAAGATCTCAGTGGGGGCAGAGGAAGGATGTGCAGCATGACTTGGATGGTGGGTGTTAATTACAGTCAGTCAGTCTTCTGCATGTTACTTCACACACACACACACACACACACACAGAGAGAGAGAGGGAGAGAGAGAGAGAGAGACATCTCTCAGTTTATCTGCATAAAATGAGAAATCAGGTCAGGGCAGGAAACCAGAGAAGATATTTACCCGAGGACCCATTTACTGTAAAACTGAGTTTACATGCAGCTGATCACAGGTCACATTTCTTTTTTACAATATATCGCCCAATGTTCTGTTAATCCAAACTGACACACTCGCATGTTTCTGGAAGCCCGAGGTAAATCTTGATATACAGAGGAGGGACTTCAATTCTCTGACCGTTATTTTGGTTTTGAATAAATGTAGACAGAAACAGACACACCTAAGGCAGATCTCCAAACCACCTGATGGCAGGTGCAGGGTTTTTTTTTTTTTTTTATGAAGAACCCTTTCAGTTAAAGCCTGGCAATCGAGGGATCTGTGTTTTGCTTCAGCCATAATTTCATTACCCTGTCAGAATCACTCACAAAACGGGACATCAGAGTTTTAAATCAGAGTCTTAAATCTAAAGTATCATTTGTCCATTATGTGTGTGTGCATGTGTGTGTGTGTGTGCGCGTGTGTGTGCGGCACAGTAGTGATGACAACAATGCTGAGACTCAGGCGCAGGAAACCACCCAGCTTTCCTATAAAGCAGTGCATCAGATCACACAATAGAAGTGTCACGCATGATCACAAACACAACACGTTCAGTCTGATCTCAGTGTGCATCGCTCGTGTCTCAGTCAAAGGGAAAGAGGGTGGACCTGCAGATTCTCAGTCTGCAGATGGGTTCAGAAACAAAGGGAGGTGCACATATGTTGTATGAAGCATAGTCTGCTGAGGTTTTACATTCTGCAAGGTCACAGCAGGTCACTTTTCAAAGCTTTCAAAGCTATTCCTCACTCACCAGTGTTTTCAGTATATATATACATATATATATATATATATATATATATATATATATATATA
>JAFBJQ010010497.1:26926-179259 GCA_016785345.1 Trinectes maculatus | reverse complement strand
TTTTTACTTTTACTCCTACTTCACCCTGTATCAGTATTATAATTATTGTTTGTTTTATTATATAGTGGGGCATTTCCCTGTATCTAACAACAGTGGCGCTGTATAGGGCGGGGAAAGTTGTGACGATTCCAAGGGCCCTTGACTGACATTGGCCCCACAAAATAAGAGCATATATGTGCTGTCTGCACATAGGGGGCCCAATTTGATCTTTTGTCATGGGGCCCAAAATTCTTGGCGAATTCCTGGCAGCGCCCCTGTCTAACAATGTATTGTTTATAAAATGCTGTATCAATAGACTTTACCTCTATCCACAAACTGCAGTCTTGATTTTTGTAAGTACCAAACTACCAGAATAGGTGATAGCTGAGAGGTCACTGCGTGTGTCTCTGCAGTCTGTGGTGTACTGCCATGGAGGACGGATCGGGTTCTATCAGGGTGACATTCGGCTCCTCCCCGATGACATGAAGGCCCTGAGGCCAACAATCTTCCCTGTGGTGCCTCGACTGCTCAACCGGATGTACGATAAGGTGAGATGATCCGATACAGGAGGGGAGCTCAAGGAAACAATTGATGAGCAGCTTAGGTTGTTAAGTCCGTTGTGATTTTCTCTACAAATAAAAATCAGCTGTGAAAGTCTGCTCTCTCTAGGGAAGTGACTCCTACTCTGACAGTGGTGTGGGGGTTGAAACACATATGAAACTATTTTCCAATACTTTTATGAGTCAGGGTAACATCTTTGCTATTCAGTTACTGGTGCTGTGGTCACAAATAGTGAGAAACCCGTGTGAGGACAAATCTCACTTCTGTTACTATTCAGTTTATAACCACATATGTTCTACACATTTTCAAACTGCTGAAAAGAAAAGGGACTGGCCCCAGCCGATCTGAACTAAAAACCTATTATTTTGTCTCTGGCTCCTTCACAGATCTTCAGCCAGGCTAACACCCCGCTGAAGCGCTGGCTGCTCAACTTCGCTGCTAAGAGAAAAGGTGCTGAAGTCAGCAGCGGGATCATTCGCAGCGACAGCATCTGGGACAAAATCTTCTTCAGTAAAATTCAGGTTAATAATGTTAAAATACCTGTAATAATAATAACACAATGACATCATGCACTTCTATTCGCTTCTATTTGTCTCTGCCTGGCTCACCGAAGAAAAAACTATGAATGTGGTTTTCTGATACAGGCCAGTTTGGGGGGACGGCTGAGGATGATCATAACAGGAGCGGCTCCTACCTCACCCAGTGTCCTGGGATTCCTAAGGGCCGCTCTGGGATGCCAGGTCAAAACACACACACACACACACATGATTTTGTTAAATATCTAGGTTTGTAATTACCAAAAAGGGCCATAAAAGGGCCACTTACTAAAGATGTAATCCCCTAACAGAGACTTAACCTGAGCAGCCTTGTTATGAAGAGGGGATTAGATAAAATGTCATCAGACTAAAACACAACTATGTTGGCACATAGATACATATGTCCCTGTGTTGTTCATAAAGTAAACACTCACATGTGACTGCAGTATGTGGGTGCACAGCTGTTCTCACGGCAACTGCATTCTCACAGTTGCTCTGTCTCTGTGTGTAGGTGTACGAGGCGTATGGCCAGACAGAGTGCACAGCTGGCTGCACCTACACCACACCTGGAGACTGGACCCCAGGTGAGCCAGTGTTTATGCCTTCCTTATACATTCTGGAATGATCCTTATCTCTGCCTGACTCGCCGAACCTGTTTACTCGATTGCAGATAAGGCTCAAATGTCTGAAAGAGATGTGGTTGTGTTATGAGGATTAAATATCTCCCATGCCACAGTAGTGATTAGTCAAGGTGATTGTAAATTTAATTATAGAAGTGTGTTATCACAGCTGCTGTTTGAATCAGCCTACCATCCAAGCTGTGAACGTGCACCACTCTTTGGGGTCAGATTATGACATCATCATGTTTTTTTAAGCTCTTCTCCAAATAAAAAACTTATACTCTGCCTTAAGAAAAATAGTCAGGATGTACTTTTCTTATCAAGTGTAACAAAGGAAAAAGGAGTGGTCTGGAAGGGTGTGGCACACTAAGACAGAAATACTGTCTGAAGCTGTTAGGCCACATCGTTGTAAACAGTCTAAATTGCTGCCTTGTGTAATTGCCAACATCAACAAGCGAGTGGCTGTCATTAATGCCTGTAGTGTGCCACACTGTTGTGTTAAACCTTTTGGCACTAATTATAGTTTTCCAAGTAATGTTCATGCAGATTATAGTTACTGTGTATTGTACTGTGAGTACAGTCAAGACAGAGTGAACCCTTGTATACTGAGTATCATAATTGCTAAAACTAAATAACCAATAGTATGTATTGCTACAACAAAGATAATGATAATTCTAAGACTTTCGGCTGAACTATATAAACGATTTAACCTGTTCGAACAAGGTGATGAATCAGGATTTTAGTAATTATGAAAAACACTAAATGGGTTAATTCAAAAATATGTTGGTTCTTGAAGTTTCAGTTGAGACGCTGGATAGGTCAACTTGTGGCATTACTCCTGACACTTTAACTGAGATTCGGTATAAATCCAAACGTATATACCAGGAAAAAAACAGGTACCATCTAGCAAACAGAGTCAAAAACTCCAGTAGCTGCTTTGCACCATGAAGCTCCAAGGTCATGTGATATCATAAGAGTAATGTGATTCTGTACAGCTACCGCATTTATTTTTTTCTTTTCCTTAAGATCAACGTAAACATTTGTTTGGAATAATCTGATTGCATGTGTTACTATGTGTCAGAGGAAGCACATTTAGCAGGCACTGAGCTGTGTATACAGAAACTGCATAATCAAAACAAAATTAAAGCAACTATTCATGTAAAATTGTCTGTTTGTTTTGTTCACAACCTTTTTATTTGGTTCTGGCTAATAGGTCATGTCGGAGCTCCCCTACCGTGTAATCTCATTAAAGTGGTGGATGTTCCTGAGAAAAACTACTTTGCCTCTAAAGGAGAGGGAGAGGTGAGCGATGTCCTTTTGAAAGAATATGGACAGATGTGCTGTACATGGGTGCGAGTATGTCTGCGTTGTTCCAGCTGATGTCAGAGAGCTCACCTCCAGCCTTAACCCTGTGAAAGAATTTATCTACCTAAGAGCATGTAGCCAACATATATTCAGTAACCTTATAACATAGGCCAGACCACATGGACAACTGTTGACCCTTTAACAAAGACCAGACGTGTGACATAAATATGCACCTTAACTCGTGTAAGCTTAAAGTTCCATTCGTTTACAACACTAACTTATTGTAGGCATCTGGAATGTAACCTTTTAGCCTTTGTATGTAACATCTTAACCTTTGTATTACTTTGTTCAGTATGTCACTGTGTGAACTCTCATGGGTAAAGGAAATGTCACAGTCCTTTTCTACTTACCTTATCTCCCATGTAGGTTTGTGTAAAGGGACCAAATGTCTTCAAGGGCTACCTCAAAGATCCGGAGAGGACGGCCGAGACGCTGGATGTAGATGGCTGGCTCCACACTGGAGACATTGGAAAATGGTTACCTGTGAGCGCCTGCTGATTACGTTAGACTCAAAATCATTTACTGTGTTTACACTGGCCTTGTCTTTCTTAAATCAACTTCTCTTCCACTGCAGAATGGCACACTAAAGATCATCGACAGGAAGAAGCACATCTTTAAGTTGGCGCAGGGTGAGTACATCTCCCCTGAGAAGATTGAGAACATCTACATTAGGAGTGAACCTGTGGCGCAGCTGTTTGTACACGGAGACAGTCTGCAGGTAAGGACAATATCAAACTTATATACCTCCACAGTGTCTTAATGTCCCATAGACCTTACAAATGATTTAACAGAGGCCCGGCACAACATAGGTTTGGGAGCATATCTGTGCCATGGTTCTCTTAACCATATGAACCATATCAAACCAGGACAAATACAGGACACGCTCTTCCACCAGTTGCCTGTTTTAAGGTGGCTAAGCACACGATCATTTGACCTTTCTACTTTGTTCACTGTTTCCAGTCCTGCTTGGTGGGGATTGTGGTTCCTGATGCCGAAGTCATGCCTGAGTGGGCCAACAAGAAAGGCATCTTAGGTACCTACAATGATCTCTGTAAAAACACGGTAGGTGACGCTGAGCTAAAATCCATGCTACATCAACTTTCAGATAAAATGGTTTATGAAAGATGCTGGAAAAAAGAACTTAAGTAAAGATATTTTCATTATGTGGCAACAGGACCTGAAGAAGGCAATCCTTGAAGATTTAGTGCGTCTGGGCAAGGCCAGTGGCCTCCACTCCTTTGAGCAGGTAGGCAGTTACACAAGCCATGGAGTTATATTGATGCATAACCAAGAAATCTTTCAATATTTTTAGTGGAAGAGCCTCAGTTCTCTTATTCAAGAGTTGTATTTGTCTCTGCCCATTTTGTGTTAAGGTGAAGAACATCTACATCCACAGTGAATTGTTCTCTATTCAAAACGGCCTCCTGACCCCCACACTTAAGGCCAAGCGACCAGAGCTGAAGGAGTTCTTCAAGGAGAAGATCGACCAGCTCTATAGCAGTATCTCCATGTGATGTCCAGCAGACCGAATCCTCCCTCATGCATCTTAACACAAACCATCACATGCTTAGTTATTGGCAGCAGAAACAACACATCAGCACTTTTTGCGTTGAGAGGCCCATTCCCACTTCCTGTCACTCTGCTTCTCGCCTCTCCACCATCAAGTTAACCCCACCAGCCAAACACAACCAAAATCCACAGCAGCCCGAGAGCACGTTTGCGTGTTAAGTGTTGCTCAAGGAAATGTCTAGGTGTGTGATAATACTGACACCTTGTGCAAGAATAATGAACTACAACCCCCAGTGCAAAAAGATTTTTATTTGATCTGTCCTGATTTAACATCTCCCCAGAGGTAACCCTAGTCTTCTATTTATTTGATCAGACTATAAGGCAGTAAGATAGAGAAGCAGCTCCTGACTTCCAGATAAGCGACGCACACAGTGTTGTTTTGTGTGGAGGATTGCAATGTTTTAGCCACATCCAGTGCCACGGTCCATGTCATGTCGACACTCTTTCATTTAGTCATTTCCACATAACTGGGATCAGCAGTTTGGCATGCATGCTCCTTGTTTATATGAAGGACTGGCACCACAACCACAAAGGTTCGCTCTTCAAAGCTGACACATTTACGTTTTTCTTTTTCTCCATCCTCATTCTTTTTTACAAAGAATATGTCAGGTCAAAGAAAACAAAAAGAAATAAAGTAAAAAACAAGGGCTCAGGGTAGTGCATGCAGTTTGCCCTGCAGTACTGGGACCGTTAACATTTGTCGTGAAAAAGGGGCGTCTAATTCTTTGTGGCCATTAATAGCCGGTTGAGTACAGCTGCCCACAACATCTGCTGATAGTGCAAGGCTTTGTAATGTAGGCAAAACTACTGATGAATTCCACTCACCAATGCTAAACAGAAGAAACAACTTTCAAACAAAACATTTCTTTCTGAAGGGGTTTACACATAGACATAATGTATAGGATTTTTTAAAAGTTGATTACCATCCCAAAGCATATGTGGATGTACATAAATGAGGACCGCTAGATTTAAACATATTTATTAAATCAATGGTTTGAATGGATTTTTTTTCTCTTTTTGCGTGTAGTGAGATGAATTGTACTTATTTATTTATCTAGTCTGCTGTAAAAAGGAATCGGCACCATATCCTTGTAATGATTGATTGTAGCAATAGGGATGGGGGGTGGTGGGAAACAGGAAACGGGCGCTGAAGTAAAATACATTCTGGAATGATTTTAATATTGTGTCTTTCATCTTTTTTGTTGTGAATTCAAAGCTATTTGGATACAGATTTTATCCTTAAGCTAAACTGTTTTCAGTTTATAGTGTATGCTATTCTTAAAGGGGCGGGTTTTTTTTTATTCGCAATCATAAGAACGGACAACATAAAAACGGAAGTCTGGCTGATTTGACACGTGAATACAGATTGACCGGAAATGAGCTCCGGAAATGATTGGCAGGTGTGTTCGGTTGCTAAGGACCGCACAGAGACCGGAGCAGAGAGGGTGAATATTTCTTTAGCAACTTGTCTCTCGTTTCCGTCACTTTTTCTGTTTGTATGAAATAATATTTCTGCCGCTAGTTTTTGCACCTAATTGAGTTAAGTTTGTCAGTTGGCTGAAAAGTTAAATGCCAGAATGGGCCGGAACAAGCGAGAGTGTGGATTAACAACCAAACGAGATACACCCATTAAACCAGCGCCAAGCAGGCGACACAGTAAGAAAACACAACCAACACACTGTAACACTGTGATGAGGGACATAGATTCCAGTCTATAGGCCTACACATTATACCTTTAGGTTTGGTTCTATTTGCTAAAAATAAATAAATAAATAAATAAATATTTGTAATTATAAATGCATTTATCATTAAGCTACTTTCTTGACGTCAGTGCTTTAGGAGGGAGGCAGGTCATAATATGACTGTCTTGTATTAGCTCTGTCGTATATCTCTGTACATCTCTGCTTTAAAACTGTCAGAGCGCAGGAAAATATTGCCCATTGTGCATTATGAGGCATTTCCAGAGGAACCTGACGTGGAGGAGATGACTGTCAAACCAACCGCTACAGATTGCGTGAGTGTGATAAACCTTTATGTTTCCCTCCATGTATGGACAACAAGCACAACATCTATACACAAGCACAATATCTATATTCCCTTTGTAATAAAAACACGCAAACCATTTTTCCTTCTGTGGGAACCATAAAACTACACATACTCGAACAATAAAACCAATTTGAATATCATATGTGTAGATATTTGAATTGATTATTAAAGAACTGACAGACCATTCTAATGATTTCAATGTGTGTTAATATTTTTGGACAGTCTGAGGTCGACATAACATTTCTAAGATCATTACAGGGAGTCAGATCTTTAATTTAAAATAGTTTACCTAGTTACTCAAACTTTGTTTCACCATCTCCTTCTTTTCCATGTTTATCCTCTACAATCACAGATTAGCATTAAACCTATCCAGGGCAAGTCTGCATTCTACAGTCCTGTGCACACAGAAAACATCAGACCCAATGCTGTCTTGCCTGCCACTACACATAATAAAAAGCCTGGACATGCAGTGTTACCAACATGGAACACAACCATTCAGGTGAATGAAAAAGAAGAGCAAACGTTTCTAGTGACTCCTAAAGGGACCACATCTTCTAGCACAGAGACAGACTCAACTTTTGACTTTGATAACTTTGATGATGATGGGGAAGACTGGTACTCCTCTTCAACCTGCAGCAGCCTTCCCTCACCAGAGATCTTCAGGGAAGAGAATGACGGTGAGTGCACTTGCCATAACCAAATTTATAGTTTTTACTGGTCTTATATTTTCACCGTTCATCATCTCATCTTTTCTTCTTTTCACAGCAAAAACAATGACTTTACCGATTAAGGATGAGCTGCCGAGTGTCCATTTTTACATTAAAAACTCCACCTTGCTGGATGTGAGCCATGCTGAGACCATCCACATGCATGATCCCCCAAACATTTCTACCATCATTGGTACGTGCGAAAAAACACATTTCATGTTAGTTGGAAATTAGCTTATAGTTCATTCTGTATAATTAGGTCCCATACGAATGATTTCAATATTGAAGTAAGTGATTAAAAACTCATGTTAAAGTATTTTCAAATATTTCATTTTAGAAGAAGCTGAAGAAGGCTAATTTGGTCAAATTAATAATTCTGTCTTATTATTATTATTATTTCATTTACAAATTAGCACTTTCATAACTTAAAAACATGTTAAGATTTGTCAGTTGTGTATTAATGTGTATTCTGAGATTTCTGAGAGTTCTGTGACATCTGTTAAGAATTACGTCTCTTTATATAGATTCCTCAGTAATTCTTGCTGAGATGAACCATGAGATCAGGTGAGTTTGTTAGATGCATTTCATCTAAGAAACATCACTTAGAAGCAAATTGTTAAGAGGCAAATTGTGGAAAATCGTTCATGATATTATTGTGCGATAATGACGAATATGACAAATACTTAGAATGACAGGTTGATTTACATGATCAAAACCGATATTTCGTCCTTGCAGGACCCAGAGAGGACCTGAAACTGAGGCTGAAATACAAAGAGGGCCATTTATATCAGGTAAAGAGGCTCATTTTGTGAGATGCATAATGTGTGATTAATCATAATGAACCAACCAACTGTCATGTCATTCACATATTACCATGGGTAGCCAGTTTATTGCATGAAGAATACATTCTTTTACAGTGACTTATTATCATTAATTTTGCATCGTTTAATCTTCAATCTGTAGAAAATCAAGAAGTATTCAAGAGGAAAACCCCAGTAAGAGTAAGAGTCAAGAGTTTATCCTCTACAAATACTTAAAATATGATGTTTGGTTGAAATCACAAGCAAGATGGGTGGTAGTGATGGTCAAATATAAATATGCTTTCTCAGCTAACCCCCAAAAGACCAATTTTGTGCAAGAAGAAGGTATCCTTTAAAACCCCCAACGTTGCTGAGATCCTTGAAGCTAAACATGTCCCATCCACCAAATTAACTGATCACAGTACCAGTGAGCCAGCCCACACATCCACCCAGGGAGGGCAGATAAAGACTGATATGGAGACTTTGGGGCTGAGTGAGATCAGTTCTGAAGATGGCACATTAAATCTGAGGGTGATGCTAAAAAGGCCAGTAAAAAGTAGCCTGGAGATAGGCAAGTTCTTTGACTTTGTCAGTGATAGTGATGCAGATCTGTTCTTCCAGAGAGTGAGAGACAGATGTGTCAAACTCAGAAGTATTCCTTTATTCCCTCTCACAGCTGCCAAAGCTACTGAAGCTTCTCCTCTGTGACATTAATGCAGCTTTTCTTTTTTAGTTCAGATCAGTGAGGTATTTGTATAAAATGTCTTGTTGGAGAATAGATTAAAAATGTATTTATTTAAGCAGTATTTAAATGTGCCATTTAGAAAGAATGATACCAAATGTGTTATTTAAAAAGCAGGAGCCATCCTTTTTTAGTATGTGTGCTCGCCAAAAAACACTGTGAACATAATAATCTAGTGAAGTTAAGCAGCTCTACCTGGTCATTATTTTCAGATGCTCTGTAGCTGTTGGTTGTGTAGCTGACAACACAACCTGTCCTGTGAATATTTTTATGTCCATGAATATTTGGGTGCAGTTTGACCACTAGATGTCAGGCTTGCATTCTATTGGATAGCCTCCGTTTTCTCTTTTGCTGAAAGTGATTGTTTGTCTGATTTACATGTTGTTTGTAATCAAATATTGTGTAAATATTGCATACTGTTGCAGATTTATCTATCTGTTAAATATATGCCAAATGTTTTATGTAAACTAAATAAAGTTGTAATGTATCACAGATTTCTGTGAGTTTGTTTTTTGTTAATTGTCTATATGTGTATTAACACATTTGTGGACGTCAGGAAAAAAATATAGGTGTTTAAAATATAACTAAAAATCGTAAGATAATTCTATAACACGTGGTCAAACACAATTATGGCTTTTTTTCATGTAGATCTTTGGTGGATCTCGAGATGGACTTGCGGGCCCCACAACAGTCGCACGCGTGTGACTTTTCTGTGAATAAATTTCATGCTGTCACGGTTCCCGACAAAACATCAACACAGCGAATCGACTCACTCACGTGGTACCGGGGCCAAAAATACCAGCCAATCGCTTATTTTGTAGTAAGAGCCGCGGCCGATCAGCCAATCCGGAAAATGTAGCGGGTTACCAAGCAGCTCCTGTGACTAATGCCTGTCATATGACTCTGACATCCATGGAGACAGTTACAAGGAACAAGATTTGCTCTCGGGTTTGAGAAGAAAAGAGACTTGTACCGAATTTTATGTTGGTACAAAATGCCTCCGACTCTCTTCCAGAAACTTTTTAATAAGAGAAACGCGATTTCGTCGCCGCCTCCGAGATGTAGCAAAGAAGACCCAGCTTTCAGGTATGCGTGTGTGTGTGTACGTGTGTAAAACGCTGTATGGGTGTGCGCTTATATTATTTATGACTTTCGCCATGATGTCTTTGGCGCATTTGCTTTGTGAACACGTTGAACACTGGTTCGCTTTTACAAATCCTCGTTGTTCGGAGTTGTTTAGAAAGCGCAGAAAAGTGCAAGAAGGCGCTTTGTGCCTGTTGGTGGAGCTAGCTAGCACGCTAACGCTAACTACCAGACGCGGGCGGGAGGGGCTGCTGCTGCTGCTGCAACACGCTGCTTCTTGTTGGGACTCGGTTTACCTCACCAGCTAGCACTTTCCTCTGTTATTTCAAACGGCACTACTGCTGATGTTACATTTATATTGAACTGACAACAAACGCTTCTTCCCTGTGTAGAGTGGCGCAACTAGCATAAGCGGTGCCATCGCTAAGAAGTTACAGAAACTGTGTGGTGCGCGCGCCTTTGTCTCTCCCGTGTCCCCCTTTGTGTCTCTGCGGTCACGTCAGCTTAGCCTGCGCGCTAGCAGGAAAACAACCAAACAGTCGTGACTGTGTAGTGACGCTGCCTTGTCGCATATCGCGAGCTATAGCCCTGATAACTTGGAGCAAAGTACATGCGGCTGCCATGCCGACGGTAGTGTTAGTGTACTCTGTGGGAGTACAGTCACACAGCAGGGAGGGAGAGAGGACACCGTGTGCTCACTGTCGCCGCACATGTGATCATTTCGGTCGACCACCGATGACAGATAAGCCCGGTGGCGATTCTGGCTTTCTACACCATAAACGGGGCTGTTACATAATGTAAAAAATATTATTTGTTGTTGTATAGAACGCAGCAGACATGGATGCTTTTAGTGTGTCTGGCTAGAGCTGTGAGAGGGGGTGGGGGTGAGGGGCTGTCTGTCCCGGTTTGGCATTGAACTCATCATTAGTGCAAACCAGTGGTGCTTAAAAATAATGGAAGATTGCATGTTCTGATTTTATTGCCTAACCTGCATATTGTTTGCATAACCTGCGCGGGTCCGACGTTTGTTCCCCCGAATTTGCTCCTGAATGCTGTTGTGTCAGGCCTTTTTGCACAAAATGCACCATATTGTTGCATCGAGAACATTTTTTTAATTATCGCTCCTGTTGCGGTGATAATATGTGAAGCTGCTTTTGCAGAAGAAAATAACATGCATGCACTATATTATGCACCCATAGCTGAGTGTGCTGCAGGCTTTAAAAAAAATGTAATTGAAGTCGCTTATGTGAGTTTTTGTCTTAAATCTTTCTTGATTTAACTTTCAGTGTAAATCTATGCGGCTTAAGCATGACACAGTGTCATTAGAAGAAGCATCATGCTGGTTATAAAAATACCCTGGAGTTAAATTCAGCCTTACTAAGCAATGCATCACAGAACTCGCCTGCAGGATACTCAGTACTCCCACAGATGATTTGCATGATTTGCTCTGTATGTCTTGACATATATTGTGGAATAGGGTCATGTCTACCAGGAAGAGGAAAGTGTTCTTTTTAGTTTTGAATACCCATATTGGTATATTTTGCTCTTGTGTGCCCACCTGCACACTCACAGCAATAAATTTATATGCCAGTGGACCTAAAAGCTCAACTCCTGGTGTTATTTGCACCTTGGCCTATGTCTGTTGCAGAGCACGTTCCATTGACTTTAAGGTGCCAATGTACCCAGTGATATAAATGCTGTTATTGTACGTGGCTGGCTGGCTTCAATCCCAGAGCAAACAGGCAGGCAGCAGGTATTTCTGTTAACTTAGTGTTCAACTGTGCTCTTCATACCTCTGGCATGAGTGCCCCATTCATCAGGCATAAGATGCTCTGGAGAGGGCATAGCCTCCGGCAGGAGACAAAGGCATGAAGGAGAGACTGATGGAGAGGACACTTGGCTGGTAGCAGGAATACATATTTTGACTTAGTTTGGTATTGGGAATGAGGAAAAGATGACAGTAAGTCTGGGTGCTTGTGCAAAGGCTATAATAATAACAATAATAATAAACATAATAAATACTATTATTAATAATAATGATGCACTCAAACGTCACAGTACCCTACAAAATACCACAGAGGGCAGCATGTTGGGTGACCCTGAGAGGAAAGCCTAAGGAGCATCTCTTGTTTCCCTAGCTGCAGCACCTGACCAGGGACAGCATACTGTACATGACACTGAGAGCTCATGGCTCATCCTGTAGCTAGTCAGAAGACTGGTCACCAGCCAAAAGATTTACCCTCCTCGCCCACACATTGAGTGCTTGTTCTGATTTCCCCTTGACACTGCTGCCTGCTGAGGAAACTTTCCTCTTGACCTCGGCCACGTAACTCAATGTGGCTGTGTTTGCTATATGGGGTGTGTATAGACTATTTGTTAATGTACACCATTTTATAACACCGAAGCCACTGGATGTGTTATAATGTTATATTAAGTTGATATCTGAAAGTAAATCTATTCCACTATTATTATTTATTAACTTTTATTGACTATATCACCTAAAATGTTGGTCGGAAAACTTTTGAATCTGCCGTGTCATGTGTAAATTTTTGGAACATGAATATTGTCTTTCTTCCAAAATGCTGAGAATAAAGCCATACTTTAAAAGCCAGCGCATAGTGTTTACTTTTGTAGGCGTGTATTGACTTTTGAAAAGTAAAACTTTATGTGAAATTTCTAATATAGACTCTTCCCAGAATCCTCCTTCACCAGTGAAACTGCATGATATATGTATTTATACTGCAGAACCAAATTTTGCACAATCAGATTTTTTTTTATTGGTTGTTTGTCCGAGAAGTGGTGTCTCAGGTTCCTGAGTGGCATACTGCATACTTTCACAACTCAGTGTGTCATGTGAGGCTTTCATCAATCTTAGCTGTCATGTTTGTGGGATGATCACATGGTTGTGTTCTCAGTCGCTGGAATGAATCTGAGTTTGAGAAGCAGGGGAACGTGTGTGTCTGCTAGACTCGCACTATACTTTTGCTATTTAAAACACATTTTTATGTGCATATTCAAAGTATCATGGGTTACATTTATTATTGCTTCGCATTGCAAGGCTGCTTCTCTCTGTGTGTTATGTGTGTGGGTGTACGCACGCATAAAGGCTGCAGGCCTGTCAGGGTTCTGTAAAGACAGCGGCTGTCATCAAGTTCCTATCAGGACTATTTTAAGTGGCCACACTTAGGCTTCTCAGAACTGCAGGGTCATGGTAAAGATATAGTTTTACGTAAAAGCTGTACACAGACACAGACACACACATACACGCACACACACATACACATAAAAATTCTGGTGAGTGCAACTATGGCAGCTTAACTCGTCTAGTTAGTGTCTTAATGTTGTGAGGACATCTGTTCAAGGGCTGCCCATATTGCACACATTGTAGCTTGCAGTGAGCTTATTTTTGGTTGTGTTACTTGGTTGTTGTTGTCACTGGTGATTGTATGGCCTAACTGATATATGACAAAAATATTACAAATTGAATTATTGGAAATACCCTGAAATTAATTGTCAAGCCTGTGTTTTAAATACATTTTCTTGCAGCATTCACAGTTCCCAAGAATCACAAAGTTTCCACTGTCCCAGCTAATGCTGTTATGTGATATTATGGTATCAGAGCCTCACAAACACTTCAGGCTGCTGTAGACAGCAGATTCGTATGACACTAAATGTGAGATGAACATGTAATGACTTTTTAAAATTATATTTAAGTATAGTTAAGTGCAGTCAATGTAACATCCAATGGAAACTTGTCTTACTTCCCGATGTGTCTTTTTGTCTTTGTTTGGGTATAGGTTAACTCTTGATCACTATGTATAAGTACACTGGTTTTAAACACAAATAATTGTAAGCATGGTGTATCTTTTTATTTTTATTTATTAATTTTCATTTATATTAAACTATATTTATATTTTATTTATACTTAACCCCAAAAGCCACATACAGCTTAGTTGAGTAAATCACCTCATCAGCACACAGCAGACACAGTGGTGTGGCAGTGAATGTCCACAGATAACTAGCCTTGTGACTAACTAATCTCCTGGCATCACGTCAAAGCAACAGGTTCAAAGTGTCACATCAACTATTAAGCCCACTTTCAATCTTTTAAAGACAATGGGAGAATGACAGGAAGGGTTGGTTGAAGAAAAGGTCAGGATCTACTGATTGACAGAATAATCACTTTGTTTTAATCGTTTCTGTATAGCCTTTCCATTCCTTTGATTACTAAATAGACAGAAAATGCTGAACATGTTATACCTGTTGCTCCCATCACAATAAGGCAAATCTGCTTGCTGCCAGGAAAGTTCAACTGACCATTCACCTTGATCTCGTTCTACTCCCCTGTAGCTCGATGACTCGTTCATGTGATTCTTTGTGAGACACAGTCACATGCTGATTACTCTCATCACTCCCTATTGTGTACACATATTCTTGAGATGACACAAACTTGCACTGTTAAGACAAACATAATGAGTCTCCAAAACGAGTAACTGAGCTTTTTTGCAAAAATACAGTGATACTTTACAGATTTCAGTGGTCACAGATATGTCACTATTTCACCTCTTTTACATATAATAACATATATTTTATCTGTTGCCTGTGCCATTCACTTCTTTTGGTGCTGTAAAAGATTATAGTTGATTTCAGTCTTTTACTGCGTCCTAGCACTCATCCAGTCTAATGTACAGTAGTGACAATGCATTGCTGCAACCTCGCCCAGTCAGCATCATGTGACTGTTGGAATGCAGAAGTCCTTAATGCAACATAGCCAGCAGCGAAACCAGCAGTTACGCAGGTAGTCAGGTGCTTTCACACCAGAGGGCCGGTTTCTTGAGGGAGTTGCTGTTTACATGAGTTTTGTTGTAGCAATTCATTTATTACTTTAAGGACGTGCAGAACTTGTGTCGATCTAACAGGTCAAGTGTTCTCTATTGACAGATACTCCAGTTATGTTAGAGATATCTAAAAGATCCAATGCGATTACTGGAATTCTGTGTCACTCCAGTAATACATATTTTTAGTAGTTCAGTAGTACACAGACTCACAAGGAAGTGGTATGGCAGCTCAGAATGGGTTACAGCTCAGCTTGCAATTAGCATCAACATTAATACACTCTGTTTTGGCCTTATCTATATGCTGTCTGTACTGCACTGAGATTGTAATGAATTTCACTAATGATTGATATTGTCTGAGCCTAGTTTACCTATACTGCCCTAATATCACCAAGATTCTCCACATTGTGGTTTGTTAGATATCACACTTGTCACAAGTAAGATGCATCTCCTCACTCTCTTCAAAGGTTACTCCTGACCTTTGTCATGATTTGAAGAGGATATATGAGTAGATTAAAACCTGACGTGGCTGACAACATGGGGTTAATTAGTGAAAAGCTAACTACCCTTTTGCTGTGCATCACTGCACAACACAAACAAGCTTTCTGTCGAGAAATATTTAAAGAACAAACATTTGGGAAGTTTTCATTTTAGCAGCGTCAATGTTCTTTAAGCTGATTTGCTGCTCTTCCAAGACTCTTTTTGTTATGAGGCAAAATTGTATTAATTAATTTTATTAATTATTCCTATCTGTTAAATTTATCGAAGAAAGAAAAGACAAAAAGAAGGGGAAGAGGGAAAACAGGGACGAGAGGGACAAAGAGAGGGGGAAAAGACCAGACAAACAAATCCCCACTGTCACTCTCTCATCGCAGTGTTTTCTGGCAGTCAGCGGCCCAGACTCACTGCTGTTGCTGCCTCTGTACTGTCCAGCACACAAAGTGCTCCTGCGATCACCTGACAGTCTCATGTTGTTGTGTGAATTTAGTTCACCGCTATTCTTAGAGCCTGCTTTGGCTGAGAGAGGAGAGTAAAGAGGAATAGAGAGAGGGGGCTGGAGAAAAACTGGCAGACTTACAATGATGCCCAGGTAGGTAACGTACCAGGCTTACATGCATCCTCACTGGCATGGCAGTGTTAGTTATAGGAGGTTTCAGAAAATGATCATGTTGTTTCCTTCTTGTCTTGTCTGTTGTTGGCTACCTGTAGCCATTTTCAGCATTTTTCTAGCAGTTCAAAGAATGCATCGAAAATATTTTTTTTTCATTTGTGTTCTTGTTATGTAACATAGATTAATAGGTCCGTGTTGAAGCATGCAGTTCATTTTTAGATAAGAAAAAAAAACGGCACTATCTTCCTGGCATATACAGTACTTGTTTGGTGGAATTTCATGTCAAAAGGATTTGCTTTTTAAAATATCTGTGATCTCAGATCAGTGACCGTTTGACAAGAAAGATAGTGAATCGTTTAAGTGGAGTTTATGGCTGTGACTATGATACATTTTTATAAAAGTTACCACGATAAAATTGCAGCTGGAGTTTTTGTTTTGAACAACAAGTTGTCCAGGGAAATGAATACCTGCATATGCGGGAGAATCTTTGGGTAATTTTTGGCTGAGACCGTTGAGGTCAAAGCAGTACAAGTATGTAACGGTCATGAAGTCATGTGCTGCTTTTATGAATGACTCCCCTCTCTCCTCTGTCAACGCTGTGACTGTCACAAGCTCTCTGATGGGATACTTCCTCCTTCAGTCACATTCTGCCTTGTCTTTCAAATGCTTTTCTGTTTCTGTCAGATGTTTTCTGTTTGTCTTTGTGTTTTCTGTGACCTTTACTCTCATTGGGTTTCTCTCCACCACCCTCGGTGGATTTTCTCATTCATCATACTTAATTCTTTATATTGCACTTGGCTTTTGTTTCTTTAATACTGTTTTCATTGCTGTTGCTGTTGTTGTTGTTATGAAGACCCATGTTTTGTTTTTCATCCTTAACCTTTCTTTTGGAAATATTTTTCATCTCTTTGCTATTGCTCATAAAATGGTTTTGTCTTTTTTTTTTGCAATTTTTCTTTTTTTGTCCTATGATTATTCCTTCTTTGCATGTCTCTATTTTTTCCTATGTGATGTTTAAAACCAAGCAAACTGGGAGCTTGACATTCAGTTATACAGATCCCCTTTGGCCTGATGTGTAATGGTTAATGGTAGTTTTAAAAAGGTGCATTTCTCCAGTGATACTTCTCCAAACGTCTTTGGTGCTGACCAGTTCTTGTACAATGGTACAAAAACACGCAAAAAAACAATAAACCACATTGAAGCACATGAAAAGCAACAGTCGACCCATTCTCATACAATGCAATTTGAGCTCATTATGAACACAGACTGGGTAAGAGATAGGGTCTTCCCTTAGATACAAGCTCTCTCTTCAGTAGTTAAGCCAGTTAAGTCAGTTAAGTCAGGACTGTGTCCACATTACTACAGGAAATATAGAGGTGTAATGGATTTTTAAGGCAATAACAATGTAAAAGATTTTGCTCTGACCTGACTGTTACCTCTTATGATCTGCACTGAGCTATGCACATGTACACAACCAAGTAGAAATGCTGTTCAGCAGCAGGCATGCAATGAAATGTGGCGTCTTCTGCTGAATACCCACAAAGCACTAATTTAAATTCAGATGGTGGTTCTGGTCCATATTGGTGGGCAGCTCTTCTAGCAGTAGACAGAAAGTGAGCTAAAGGGTGAATGCTTGAGATTTTGTTTCATGCAAATATGGCAAAGCAGCTCATTCTGTGACACTGACCATATAAGCCTAATAAACGTCTGTGTTTTGTCAAACTTTGGTTTGACAGCTTGACATTACCAATGCAGTCCCCTGGTCAATTATCAAAATGTTTTCTTTTTTGAATATATGCCTTTGTTTGTTATATTTTGTAATGTAAAAGGACAAGACTGTTTCTTTTCCACACATTCCCACCAACATATTTGCTAAAAATGCTTGTGTTTCTGGGATCCTCCCCACTCCACAATAAAAGTCTATATTTAGCCCAGCATATGTCCATCTGCCCAGCCCATCTATCCGTCAGATCAGACAGAAATCCTCGACAGTCTTATCCGTTGGGCCAGTCCCCTGTCAGCTCCTACTAAATCAGCCAGGGCACTGAGGCTTCTGTAGCAGAGTTGACTGCCAGAGACCTGTGATGACTTGCTAGTGCTCACAGAGATATGGATGCAGGGGTAAATTTGCAATAGTTTCATTCACAATATTACTTCAGAAGAACAGCAATCATAAGATGAGCTGTACGAAATCACAATTGACCTAGCTGTCAGTAGATAATGAGCATTTTTCTTGGAAAGCATTAATCTACAGATATTTTTATATTTTGACACCACTCTTCACCGTCTATTCTTTCTTCCATCTAGCTGGCCACTTCCTCAGCTGGAGCCCAGTCAGATCAGGCTTATAGTGTACCAGGACTGTGAACGGCGTGGCAGAAATGTCCTCTTTGACTCCAATGCCAAAAAGAGGGGCACAGAGGAAACTCCCATCACCGTGAGTGGCATGTCTTTGTGTGTACTGTGTGAAAGTTTGAGAATTAAGAGGAATAAAGACACTCAAGATTCAAAAGATTGGAATAGGAAATGAGACAGACAATTGATAGTTTTCACTTCTCTGAACAACTTTTGTAATTTTTTTTGGGCATTATTTTCCTATTTCCAAATCTTATAAGCACTGGAAATGTTTTTAACAATCCATTTCTGTCATTCTCTAATCTGCAAAACAGATCGATTTTTTTATACCTTTTAATGTGTCCCTGAGTTCATGAGACTCAGGAGATTTACTTGGCAACTTTGGTTGCCAATTGTTGTTGACACACCCATTTCAGCCAACGCGACATGATAACAAGAACAGTTTTACAACAGACTTTACAGTCTAATCAGGGTTTGTACAACAATAGACATCAAACATGAGAACCATATGTTTTGACTGTCAGCCTTGTGTGTATGGCCTCTCCCACACACCACATGCCTACTGATATTTTGAATAACATGCATCATATTTTCATAGTTATGGTTTGTGTTCCTGTTTGGCCCTGGGCAGTTTGTTCTGTTGCTCTTATCTCCTACAATAATATCCTCAGCTGACAGCCCGCGTGTAAGCAGCATTCTTTCATCCTCACATGACAGCTTTGTCACTTGCTGTTGCTCTGACTCTCTCTTTCCTGGATTTTATTTAACACTACGCTTACAGAGTACTGAGCCAATGTCAATATTTTTAGAGCATTTTGCTTTGTTGGGGCTTTGCAGCCATCGCGTGACAGCACGCGATGGCTGTTTTTTTTGCTTTGTTTATTTTTGTCAACTCAGAAAAATCTATTTTAGATAAATCACGAGCAGAAACAAAATTAGCATAGATGGTCAAAGTGAATACAGAATAGAAAAAACAAGGACCGTGTAGATATGTAATGGGTGAGAAGAAAAAAGGGGGGAAAGATTAGGATCAAATAAGATGTATGGAGAAAAAGCTACAGGAGAGTCTAGTCAAGGAAAGAAAGCTGCAGGAATGAGAGAGATGAAGTTCAAGCGGTGTATAGAAAGGGAGGGAGGGAGTCAATGATTGCAGTACTGCTGGCTCACGAGTTCCCGAAAGAGTCATATGACTGGCAGTCACATGCTGCAGGCTCCTGTGTACACACTTCATGCTGCACTGCAGCGGACACGCACACACCCATGTACACAATCAAGCACAAGCTTGCTGCGAATCAGAGTGGCTTCAGTAGTGTATGTGTGGTTGTGTGTATGTGTGTGTGTGCGTACATTATGAAATATGAAAACATTATCAGTGATTCCAAGTGAGCCATTATCAAAACCTAACCAAAAAGCACACACCCTGACACGCATACCCCCCTTTTCCCCTCCTACAGTCCCAAATACATTCCTCTTCAATAGGCTGCCAAGTTAAGAAGGCTCATGACACAGGCTGATGGACCTCACAATTTAGTTTGCTGTTTATACAAGCTGCCCAGCATTAGGCTTCTGTGGTTCAGTTCATATTTTTCCAAATGTTTATACTCGTCTTAATTTTGGGAAGTAGTTAAATTGCCAGAGCATTGGGGGTATTCAGTCAGAAAATTAGGCCTTTAGTTAATTAGTGATTAAAAGTTTTCTCATTATTTGTTTTTTAGCAGAGCCACCGTAAATCCCACTGCAATGCTTTGTTGTTTTCTGTTTGTGTCTGACTGGGCTGTAGCCACATTGAAGGGCTAAATACATAAATCTTTGCTGCTGTGTTTGTGATAACGTTTATATGTGCATAGAGTAGGTAAGGGCCGTAGCAAATTTTTGTTGGCTTATTTCTTATGTAGAGAAAATAGCATTTTCAGCTTAATAAACATCATCATCATAAGAACATTTTTGTGGACCACTTTCAGAGACTGTGTTCATGTCCTTTGGCATGTACTGTACTTTTTGATTTTAACACCATAGAGCAATGACGGCCAGGTGAAGATACTCGGGAAATGCTGCCAACTCCGACCGACGGGTGGCAGCAGTAGTTCCCTGGACAGCTCCTCCTCTTGCGCCTCCGAAAGCAAGGAAACCAAAGAGCAGGGTCTCCGCTACCAGGTAACATAGTTCAAATCTGATGTCAGGCTGAATTTTTTTTCTGCTATGATTTAGTATGTATACCTAAACATTCACACCAGCTGGTTTACACACAAAACATTCATATACTGTACAAGCATTGTAATGGTATACATGCTCACAAAAAAGATTTTAAAAATCTGTTATCTCCATTCCCAGGGTTCGAGGTGTTCGTCTGATGTGGTAATGTTAGGGGAGATGATGTTTGGCTCTGTGGCCATGAGTTACAAAGGCTCCACACTAAAAATCCATCAGATTAGGTAAGAATGGGCAAACTAGCATTTTTTTTTGAGAATTTCCATTGAAATCTGCCTTGGACTCACTTTAACATCTTGTCTAGTTTTAAATGTTTGGAAATTTGTGTTCAAAAGAATTGAGGTATCCACTGCTTGGTTCCAGTGATTTCCATTACTAAACAATAGGAGAAAGGAGAATGATGTAAAAGACACACAGACACGCACAAGCATGTGAACTGACCACACGCTGATGATCTTTGTCCCTATGCTATCATCATATCAGATCACCACCCCAGCTGATGCTGAGTAAGGTCTTCACCGCCAGGACTGGGGGCAGTGTGTATGGCAGCCTCAACACGTAAGCATACACACACGTGCACGTTTTTTCCATAAATCAGCACATACAGATAGATTTTCATCTCATGTTTCTTTCTCCATCTGTTTCACAGTCTGTTTGATTTTTTTCTGTGTCACTGTATTTAATTTAATTTGCTTTGTTAATCAAATCATTCATTTGAAGTAAAACAATAGTTTGCCCATTGTTTGTGAATGTATATTATAAAAGTAGCGTGGGTAATTGCTAATTTTGGTTTCTGTTGTTTCTTTTTTTTTTCATCTTGTGCAGATTACAAGACAGCCTGGAGTTCATTGGACAGGATAGCAACACCCTAAAGCCAGATCTTAACACTGGGCCCAACAGTCTCATAGGGAACATAGGTAATACATACAACTAATGCCACACCAAATTTTATTTGACCACTAATGACAATTATTCTATTAGACCATTAAACACAACCCCACACTTTGTGTAGTTACATGCTCAAAAGGGCTTGACAACACCAGTGACGCCATATTAAGTGTTGTACATATCTGATCAAGGCAAAGATCATTTTACTCGCATTATTTACATAGTTTAATGGAAATCTTATACAGTATCAAATATTGCCTCACTAACTATCAGTCCTCTTCCTCTTCCGTTTTTAATGATGGTCGTCAACCAAGTTTTAGGTGTATTACCTTGTCAAATCACATTATATTACGTTAGTAATTTGTCTTTCTCTCAGTTGTACCTTTTGAGAATACCCTAAAAAATCATGGTAAAATAGTTAAAAATAATTTCTATTTAAAGCTTACACAATTTAAATTAATTACATTTGAGATACAGTTTATTTAGTTTAGTACCTTTTATACAACTGTGAGGAAGCAGCAGATTTCATTTTTTCCCCCAATACTATAACATTATTATTTGAATACAAACCAAACTGGAAAAACCAACATCTTATTAGCTTGTGAACGGTTTGAAAACTTTCCAGCTGGCCTTGTTTTCTCAGCCTGTCAAACACTTTGCGCAATCAGTCACGTGTTACCTCCCTGAAACTTATTAGGTATTTTCTTGTAACAAGGGTTAATTTAATGTTTATGTATAGCATGTTTTCAACAGAAAGGAAAATATAAAGAATTGCTTGCAAATTTCATTCTTTTTTTGCATTCTCTTTGTTATCCTCACAGAAAAGACAAATGTTATTGACTTCTGCTCATCAGAGATGTATAGCCCATCAACATTTGTTTATTTTGTTACCTGTGTTTTCTGTGAGTGATACCAGTCTTCCTCCATTTGTCTGTTTGACTGGCTCACTGACCTACCACGAAATGGGTATTTAATTCCAGACTAAAATGCCCCAGTAGCTGAGGTTTTACACAAAAACGTCCAGATAGCAGGAGGTTGCCAGTTTTTCTCCTCACTCATTCACTAACCACGGTTTATGTTTTTGTCCTTGTCCCCTGTTCCTTGCTTTCTTCTTTCCCATGTTTTTGTTTGTGCTGCACAGGATTTTCTCAGCTCTGCAGCCCTCGCCGGGCCTTCTCTGAACAGGGCCCTCTGCGCCTCATCAAGAGCGCTTCTTTCTTTTCAGGTTGGCGCTTATAACTGGCCACGACAGATGTGTGGCAGTTACATGCATGTGTGTGGGCTGGAATTGTAGGGGTAGTATACTTTTAGCAGCTGCATGCCTTAGTGGTGTTTTTTGCACTAGTAGTAGTAGCAGTAGTTGAAGCATGCAATTGCATAGCATGTCTGCAAATAACTTGGGCCAGATGATAGTTGAAAACGTTTTTTAGGTATGTTCACTGTCTTCCCTTAAAAAGTTCATTTGGGCACGTGAGAACAGATCTTGGAGGCAAAAAAAATCTGTGAAAATGTAGCCTTGTTTTATATTTACAAACATCTGTTTACTTAAAATTTCTTGCCTCAGAATAAACCACAGAGGAAATGTTTGATGCTTCAAGCATCCTCCCTTCGCTTGTGCGAATGGAGGACAACCTTGTACATCAACAATAGTTTCTCAAATAAATTTTTATAATATACCTGCCAATGTTATCTGGTCCAGGTTTGCAGGGGTGTTACCAACACACACACACACACACACACACAGAAATGATGTGCACGGGTGCTCGCTGGTGTCAGTATCTGTAGTTCTAGTCATAGATCCTTGTAAGCTTTGTGTGCATTTTAAGTATCAACTACAGCAGGACATTCTCCGAATTAGGCAATTATGCTGTGAAAATTGCCTCAGCATGCATGCACTTATACAGGATCATCCTTGTTCACATGCTTCAAGTAACACAGATACCTTGTCAGAAGGTGCTTAAAGAAAGGGAACATCTACTGAGTGCTCCAGTGTCTATGCTGAACATTTCAGCTTGTTGTTCTCCAGCAACAATAAGCACTGATTTCAGTTTTCCTCCTGTGTGCATTTTACCAGGTGGGGTAGTAGCTTGACAAAGTTTTTTAAAGAAATATGTTATTTTAAACAGCCCTGTCACACACACACACAAGTGTTGTCTTTGAGGGCATCAGTAAAATTAACATAATCAATCCGCTGAAATTGCCATCTTGAGCTGATCTGTGCTTGTTTATCTTTATCTTGTCTTCTTTTCCTCCACTCAGTGGAGGTAAAACAAACAGGAGCCTCTCTACACCATGCTGCCAACCCACAGTTCTTTTTTGGGCACACATTAGGTCAGCATGGCATGTTGGCCTGTCAGTTATGCAACACTGTTATGATCATAAAGCAGAGTGTGCCACAGGGATGGAAGCACACACAAACAATCAGATTGCTCTGTCTAAAAAGTCATGGTGACTAGTGCATTAATCATCTCCGTCAGCTTCTCTCTGCTGTACATTCAAAAGCTGCATTTGTGGTTTTTATGCTTCTGCCATGAGAATAATGCTATTTTTTCACATTTTCACCACAGTGTGTTTAAAGACATTTGAGAAAAAGCGAGCAGCTGCTGTGAAAATTACACGGTGGTGCTACTTCTTGTAGAAAGTTGTGTAACAGCTTTTGCTGTAGATAGTGACAGTGTCAGTCATTGAGCAACACCCTGTTACTACAGTAGTGGGTTTTGCCTTATTTGCCTTGCTTGTGACACTTCCTGTGTTTGGTCTTTCAAAACATGGTTTGCTAAATGCAAGACAATCATTAAAACCACTTCACAGTACAATTTAGTCCATCACTTTCTTGTGTTTGGAGCCTTTATTGTGGTGCGTGGTGCCCTGACATGAAGCATTGGTTTGGTGGCATTACAGAACTTACATTAATTGAGCATTTTTATTGCTGTAAAACTGCAATTACAGGCATTATTAACCTCATCTTTAATTTTGTTATTTGTGGAATTTCCTGCAGCAGACTCAAAAGCTGAGGATGTGAAGCATTCAAAGGCATTTGCCTTTTTATTTGTTTGTGGTTGTGGTGGTGATATGAGCATCCTGATCATGACTGGTGCTTAGTTTTGATGATTACATCGATGTTTCTTATAAATTGTTTTGTTTTTCTCTCTTTTCCATCCCTCTTGTCCCCCTTGTTTATATTGTAACTTTCCCACTTCCTCCTTACATCATCTCTTATGTACCCCTCTCCCCAATTCCCTTCTATTAATTTTAACCCACTCCTTCATTTCCCCTCTCTCTATCCTCCTTCCTTCCTCCAGGCCACAGTCACCCCATGGACATGCCTGGCCGGGGGCTGCATGATGAGAGGGACAGTGGCATCGCCAGGTCAGGTAGGTTAATAATTCTCAGAGCCAAAGCCTGGCTTGACCTACACTCAACACAGCTTTCAGGCTCCCAGTTGAGCTTTGAATTAGCTTTACATTTATTCCTGTCAAAACCAAAGGGATCAAGGAACAGAGCTGATCAAGTGTAAGCCATGAAGCTAGTAATCTATTACATTCAGAGAGTTTACATCCTTTTACCACCGTTACCTTCTTAAATGCTCATAAATGCTTTGGGTCTCATAGACTAGATAGCCCCAAACGCCAGTGATGCAGCTAATGAGTATTGCTGGGATTTTTTTTGAAGCTCTTTCTGTGCGAAAGGTGGTTGACCATCTAATTTAACTGATCAAGGTCAAGAGCATGAAAGTTACACAAGCACTGGTTATTTTAACCCGTAGTGATTAAGCTACAGTCCTCGCTAGCATACCACATGTATACAGATTTCCATTCATTAACAGTGACCCACTGGCGCAGACCCGCTCATGGCAGACTGGGCTGTGGATGGAAAATAAGAGAGAGAAAGGTGTGAAATGCAGTGAATGAGAGACAACATGTAATAATAATTTTACCCAGAGAAAAAGTCGATGCAGTAGTAGAAGACAATGCTGAGAGTGTAAAGACCCGGCGCATAGAGTCCAAAATAAGTTTTCTAATGGAAAATAGAAAAGGTGAATGCTCTGCCCACTGTCCTTCTCTCTACACACACCAACTTGCCCTACGGGCATGACTGGTATGAGGGGAATTTTGCTTTCTGCTCAATCCCAGGTCACATGCAGAGGGTTAAATATAGCAGCCTTAAAAACCTGTTACTGTTAAATGAGCTTCTAATTCAAGCCTTGTCCTCTCATCTCTCCCACCCCCATTGGGGTTGGGCTGGGGAGCTCTTTATCTATCTCTGACATGCACACACATGTTGCCCTTCCTGCCTACCACCCTCTTTACTACAATCCTCTGTGAGTTTTTAACTCACAAGCATAGTTTATATTTATCCACACCCGTACTTATTCTTTCTCTTCACACACATGCACACATACATACAAGATCACACAATGTCTAAACGGATCATGTGAGTGACGAGTGCCTGCTGCCTCAGCTGTAAATAACCCCTTGATTAGGGCTTGAAATGTGTGTGCATGTGCACGCGCTGTCATTGCCATGCCAGCCTGGTGTAAAGCCAGTTTGTCCAATAACTGCAGCATGTGACTTTTAGCACACCAGCTGACATTAGATCTTATGTATTTAAAAGGTGTCAAGTAATTCAGGGCTATGTGTGTAGAGAGAATGAGAGTGTGTGTGTGTGTTGTCGTGTTTTTGTCTAATTTTTTTCCATGCTGCGTTTGTTTTCTCATTTTTACTGTTCTCTCAACTCTCCATCCCTGTAGCTTCTCTGAGTAGCTTGTTGATCACTCCATTCCCGTCTCCTGGCTCCTCCTTGACCAGCAGCTGTGCATCCAGCTACCAGCGTCGATGGCTCCGCAGTCAAACCACCAGCCTGGAGAATGGTGTTTTTCCCCGATGGTGAGACAAATACACTCGTATGTGCACACACAGTTGTGCAAAAGATTAACCTGCAGACATAGAACAACAAAGAAATCACTGTTTGAGAGTTACAGCCAATGTTTTATTATAAAAAAACAAGTTATAATGTTTTTTGATTGATACTAGAAATTAGTGGAAACTGTCCTTACAGTTTTGCTAAGACATTGAGGCATTTAGTTTATAATGTTAACTGACACTTACAAAAGTCATAACAATTAAAATTTATGCTTTGCATTTTTGGCAGATCTAAAACAAGATCTTCCTTGTCTCTTCTTAAACACTCACAGAGACACATCCCAGTCATTCATCACCTCTGTCTGTTTCATTTGTTTTGTTCGGACTTCCTCAGAATTTAGCAGACAGCTGATAAAATGACACAGCAGTGCTGTTGTGCACTAACACACATGCACACACACGCATACACACAGTGCTTTGGATTCTCTGTTTGGCCTGTCATTGTAAATGCAGCTGTCATCCTCTGAGTGCTCTAATCTTCCAGGCGCTTCAGTTCAGCAGCACCAAAGCATCTTGTTTACCAGCTGAAGCAGTAAAAAAGTCTGGGATTAAGAAACTCCTAACATGGTCCTGTTGCTTAACATATGTGCTCAAATATTTTTCATCTCAGTTATTAAAACAGATGAAAACATACAACATTTTTTATACACACACACACACACATATTAATTGAAATGGTAAATTAGGTTTGCTCTACATAAATCATAAAGATTCAAATCTGTCTGTCCAGTTAATGTTTGGAAGTTACGCACACATTAGAGGCATCGTAACAGACCCGTCTCTGCTCTGAAACACCTTTGTATCCTGTCCCGACCAGGTCAGTAGAGGAGAGCTTTAACATGTCTGATGAAAGCGGGGGGCCGAGCCTCGGTGTAGCTCGCAAGAAGAAGATCGCCATTGGAGTCATCTTCACGTTGTCCCCAAATCTCGAAGAGAACAACCGCTTTCAGGATTTCTTTTTCTCCCACTTCCCTCTCTTTGAAAGCCATATGAACAAACTCAAAAGTGCCATTGAACAGGTGAAATAATACATATGGTTGTGATCACTGACTGTCTTGTTGAATTCCCTTATGTTTCTGGCCCTGATGTATATAGTTTTTTATTTACTCCATTGTTACGTGTTCAGCATTTGTGGTGATAAATTTGTTGAGAAAATATATTTAGCAGTGAGATATAAATAGAACTTAGTCTCTTTTGCTATCCTTTTGTAATGAGCACAGGTACTATTAGATTGACAGGTCAATGATCATACCGTGTATATCTGTGGTTCTGTTTACTGGTGCCTGACAGTTTTACCCTTAAACTTTTTTATGCCCTCAGTCCCTGCCTTCTCCTCACCTGTACTGTAACTTTATTTGTCAGTGTCAGTGCCAAATATCTTAAAGTATGCATGTGCTATTTCACTCTAAAGGCCATGAAGATGAGTCGGCGGTCAGCTGATGCCAGCCAGAGGGCCTTGGCGTATAGCCGAATGGTGGACGGACTCAACGAGTTCAGGTTGGTCAGCAACTAACACTGACTCACTATGACACAGGCAACGATCTTACATAATGTAGTTTTTCACCCCATCTTTTTAGAATTTGTAGGAAGTGTTTTTGCCTTAATCGGTCATCATTATATAACTGAGTTTATACTGCACATATAATACTAGGATTTACTGCTGTAGCAGAAATTAAAAATAGTAACATTTTTCCAAAGGCACAGTCACATACTTTTGAGGTAGAATGTTTACTGCTTGTTTACCAACAAAAACTCATTGGCATTTCCTCATCAAAGTAAACACACATTTCTGGTTACTGCAGCCAAACCCTTATTTTAACCCTACATATGTAACAGTCTCTGCTATCACTGGAATAATTTGACATTTAAAAATCTGTTTCCAGGAAACAGATGCTAGACTTGGAACACGTATCTGGTATAGCTCTGCGCCATGTAATCTGACACAAGAGCATGCTCGGTAACATGTATCATTCATTGTGTCCGTCAGTTCTCAATGTAATGCAAAACCTGAGATCCTGGTAAAATGTGGTTTTGTTTGTTTTGAAAGGTGCTGGAAAGACTGGTTTGATAGAAAAGAAAAGGGTCAGGTAAAAGCCTTAAGGCATATTGCTCAGTCCAGCCTTTCACATCACATATTTCCCATTTTGTCCTTCAGTAACAATCACCCATATCCAAACATACATTTTACCTTGTTAGCAAAATCATAGTGTCCTGTAAAGTAGGTCATGAGGGGACCATACTTTCAATGCCGGTCATGTAATGGCACTAACATTTTGGCAGCTTTAATGACCTGAAAAGTATTTTTTGCATACCTGTCACTCCGCGTGTATTTTGTTAAGCGAGTTCAGTGCCCACTGCTGTGGCTTGCAAATAAAAAAAGGTTGACGTTTCATCCATCAAGATGTTTTACAAGATGAGAGTTTTTAACATTTATGTTTACAAGGCAATGGCACTCAAGGTTTAGGCTGATTTGATTGCCAAAAGCTTATCCAAAAAATCCTGTTAGAGATTTTATTTTAAAACGTTAAAATAAAGTTTTTATTTTACTCTGATACGGCAAAAGGAATGCCTTACAAAAAATATGTCATGATAACTGTCAGTGAGCATTAACTGTCTATGCTGACAAGTGGAATTTAGAGGATCTGAAGGGAACAGATGAAGTTGCTGTGCAGTCCTGCTCCAGTTACTGACGCAGTGTGATACAGTGTCACAACCATGAATATTTACAGAATATTCTCTTATATGTACAAATGTCTAAGTAAAGACAAAGCATGAGTAAGAATAAAGCATGATTAATAACATGTGTAACTGAGCCAAGTAAGAGATGCTGAAATATATTATATTATATTATAATATATATTATATAATCACTTCGCAATGAGGAACTTACTGTTCCCTTCTCATATCGAGCAAACGTTAATGTTGCATTGTAACTACAGTGCATGCTGTGACGTGTTGCTTAAAGGCTTATTTATTGGGAAGCTTTTTGACTCGGGTTTAAGATAATGCCGGTTAAACCTGCACAATATGACTTTGCATGAAGCAGATGCTGTATTTGCTCTTTCGCTCTATTTGGCCTTTTGATCATTTTAATCTTTATGTGTGATCACTGCGAAAATTAAACCATAAATTCTTAGGTTGCAGTATTGTGTGTATGCATGCGTACATGGGTGATATATGGATGATGCCAGTACTGTTTACCTATTTGGAGCACATTTTTGAATGTGTATGCATACACGTGTCTGTCTCCACCACTACTTTCACTTGCAACACGTATATTGGCAGGCAGTTGCCAGTCTGAGGTCACCTCATTACTGCAGTCATATGCCTGTTGGCAGCTGGCCACAGCAACCCAAGCCTCCTGAGTGGCAACCCTATCTTCCTCAGGCACTGGCTACAAGCACCAGAATAGTAAATAATATATGGGTGCCAGCAAGAAGAATGTTATTGCACAGGACAAACAAAATAAAAATCTCACCTCTGGAGAGGAACTAAATATAAGTGTAGCCACCTTTGGCTTTAAGGCCTTTTGACTTCATGGAACATTGCAGAAGGAAACTGGAAGAAATTCTTAATGCTTTGACGTAGATGGAGGGCAGGCACGCACACATACCCATGCATGCTGCCAAAGATAAGCTGCACTCTTAGCAGAGGCATGCATATATGAAAGTCACACCAGCCTATACAGGGGTTGTATTAAGAGTCCTGTGCAAAACAGAACACTTAGCACACCAGGGTTATCTAAGTCACATTTTACATTTTATTGAATATGGGAATATATGAACGCAAACAACACAGAGACTGATGACAAGCAAATGGACCAGTACATTTTAATGACCATAACTGTGCAGATATGGCTGCTATGGCTGGCTACTGAAAACACAGCACACTGTAAAGCCAGAATCCAAATAAAACTCAGAAATGTTAGTCAAGTAATTTAGATCTTTCTCCTTAGCATAAAATATTTCCAACACAGGCACACTCTTAAAGTTCACCTGAACACCTGCTGCAGAGAAGCTGCGACCGGATCTTCCACTCATGTAGCACTGGCTGGGTCTCAGACATCTGCTTTCAACAGATTAATCGACACCAGACACAGTGGGGTCAAGCAGGGCTCAAAAAGGCCACAGAGAAGTCAGTGTGTTTAGAACATGGGAATAAATAAAGCATTATTAGAGGATTTAATGCTGCTGTCTTAATGATGAATCATCCTTGCTGCCATGCTGACAAAGATGTGTAAAAAGAAACATTTAGGTTAGACAGGTGGGTTCTTTATAGTTCAAAGTGGTTTTAGCTTTACTGTGGAATTCACAGTATTTATCTCCTGCAGTTTCCACTATAACCAAATCAAGCTAGGTTAACAGTGCAGTTTTTATCAGTAGACCTTGTGACACCTGGGATGATAGCAGCCGTTTGCTATACTCTGAAGTTAAACTTGCTATGCTATTAAATCTGTTTGCAGATGATCACATTTGTAATACAGATTCAGTTCCTCAGTACATTCCTCTGCAGAGATTCCCCTCTCCCCCTATATAAGCTTGGCCCCTAGCCGAGACATGCTCACCAACACGCTTATGTTCCATGGAAACTCCCGTCCTTCTCAATGGACAAATGCCCAAGCCGAGCCACCAACAGATAGTAACACACACACATGGTACAGAGCGAGAGACAGGGTTGTGTGTGTGTGTGTGCAAGTCTAACACACACACATACACACACTCTCACACACACAGGGTCTCTCATGGCTGCAGTGCAGACAACAAAGCTTTGTTAACTGAGATCTCTTTTGTTTACCCCAAGAGACAATAACCCGCCTGTTCCATTGCTGTCTGTTTTCTCTCTTTCCCCTTCTCCCCCTCTCATTTGCTCTCTCCAACCCTGTTCTTCTTTCATCACTCCCTCCCTTGCTGTACCTCATCTCCAGGATGACCATCTGTGACCTTTACACCATGCCTCGGGTAGCTGAGCCTGTCTGGTTGACTATGATGTCCGGAGCGTCCGAGAAGAACCAGCTCTGTGGTCAGTTCATGAGGGAGCTCTCCCTGCTGATGGAGCAGGCCTCCAAGAACCAGTTGAGTGTCCATTTGCTCTCATACCCCGTCATGTCACGAATCACGGAGTGTCTAAAAATGTTATACCGATTTTAGACTGAGATCAAGGGAATTAAATGAAATATATTTTTAAAGCTGTCTATCATAACACAGTAGTTCTTAGCGGTTGTATGGATATGTTGATATCATCGTGTTAGAAAAGCATGAAGACAACACGCAGTAATCACACAAGCTAAGATACAAAGAGGGAAAAGACATACACATTACTTTTCAGACATGTTACACATGTATAGTCTCCATGTCTTTTGTTGGCTTGTACTTCCTGGAGAGGCTTATGAACAAAGAATACATTCATGCAGATACTTATTGTTGCTGTTACAAAGCCAGGTCAAACTGCTGCTGTAAAACTATGAATTGGTAGAAAGGCCTTTATTGAACATAGCCCTCCTAATAAGTACAGCTGAACTGCCATATACATTACAGCTTCGCAGACCTATTAGAAATTTGAAAAACAAAGAAAGCTGCATTATTATACTCATGATAATAATGGTATATTATCACGCTATCAGAAATTGTGCAATTTTGTACTGTACTGTTCTATATGGTCTAATGTAAAGCACCACAGACCGAGAGCTTTCTTCAAATCTCTGTCAACTTTATATGTTGATCATTAATGGAAACTGTATCTCAGGCAACCAGTGGGATGTCTTCCTGGGTGAAGTCACTGCCATTAGTTACGATGACTAACACACAACTAACTGCCTCTACGTGCTTGTGGAGAATGTAGCATCATGTCCCTTTAGCAAACATTGCTGTTACTCCCACCATATCATGTCATTTGTAAGGCATCTCATCAGTATTCCCATGACTGGTGGTTTCTATGATGGCAGCAGTCACAACTGTGTCTTACGAAGTAATGGAACTTGAGTACCATGATAGTGTTGAGTCATGAGACAGGAAGGGAAGTAGACACTTGTGGTCAGGAGAAGTGAGTCACACTCCTACTGTGTGTGTATCTGCACGTCCTTTTTCTGTACATCAGTGTAAGTCTTCCCATGTGTCTTTCAAACAATGGATATGTGTATATGATGTCAGCAAGAAAAAAAGAAAAAAAGTCATTCATTTGCCACACCTGTGACCTACCCTAATAAGGTCAAGGAGTGGGGGGCACTAAGAAAACAAAGCCATCTCAGACATTTCTGGACTTAATAAGTCCAGAAATGTAAACTCCAAATGGAGTTTCATGGAGCTTCTTCTGACCACCATGTGTGTGATATTCCAGATTCCTCCCTGCCTTATTGACAGCCGTCCTGACCAATCATCTGGCCTGGGTACCCACTGTCATGCCCAATGGGCAGCCTCCAATCAAGATCTTCTTCGAGAAACACTCCTCTCAGAGCGTTGACATGCTGGCAAAGACACACCCGTACAACCCACTCTGGGCACAGCTAGGTGAGAGAATCAAATGGAAAAACACACATGCACACAAAACAGGAAGTTGTTAATATGTTATTGTCAAGACCTTCTCTTTATTATCGTTTCGCGTGAAAGTAGAGGTTTTAGCTATCATAAACATGCATCTAATTACAACA
This sequence comes from Trinectes maculatus, assembly GCA_016785345.1. Taxonomy (NCBI): domain Eukaryota; kingdom Metazoa; phylum Chordata; class Actinopteri; order Pleuronectiformes; family Achiridae; genus Trinectes; species Trinectes maculatus. Next base: position 146,289 of record JAFBJQ010010497.1, on the reverse strand, counting down.
TAGTAACAATGAAAACCAGATCAGTTGGATAATTATGCATCATCTGTCATGATACATAATGTTATTATCATGCCTGTTATTATCATGTCATCATGTCATTATGTCTCTTGACTATTTTTTAAATAATCAACTTTTTATTCATTTGATTTTGGAGGTGTGTTTAGCAGGTAACGATATTCCACAAATACACAGCATACAGATTATGAAAAGATGCCTTATTGTGGGTGGCCCTTGGCTTTCACCTTAAATAACACGGGAAACATTAAGAAAGTGTTTCAATGCTGACATCTAGTGTTTAAAACTTAGAATTGCAGATAAGAGAATTGATTTGTCCATTGAAAAAATAAAACAAATAGAGGTAAACAAAGGGGGAAGTACATGTACATGCAATATAAGTTTGGATTAATTGGATATAAATTTTTAATATAGCTTCATTGGCCCAGGAAGAAGTTTAATAATAATATGCATGTTTTATCTCATTCCAAATACACAAAACTAAACAAACTATATGATGTACATAAATAAAATAATTTTGATTTTGTATTAAAATCACCAGTATTGATTTCAAATTGACGGACAAAGAAAATAATGTCTGTTACAAAGACGAGAACATCTAAAAAACTGATTTGTGAATTCAATTTTTCTTTTGTCATTGTGTAGGGGACCTGTACGGGGCCATTGGGTCACCTGTGAGGCTGTCTAGGACAGTTGTGGTAGGGCGGAGACAGGAGCTAGTACAGAGACTCCTCTATGTCCTGACTTACTTCATCCGCTGCTCTGAGTTGCTGGAGACGCACATGCTGGACAGTGCAGAAGATGAGGCCATTGTCATGCCTGGTTCCCTCATCACCACTTCCCTCAGGAAAGGAGAGGTGGAGGAGTCGGATTATGTCCTGGTTACTGTCCATAAACCCAGTGGGGACTACTTGTCCCAAGGGGCCCATGGCCGTCAGGGTGAGGCAGAGGACAGTAGCTACCCTTCAGACAACAGCCTACAAAGCAGCACATATACAGACAGCGAGGGGGGACATGGCACTGGGGATACACCCAAGGAGGAGGATGAGGATGAAGAAGATGAGGAGGATAGCAGTGAGAGTCAAGGGTCCAGGAGCAGTGTGCTTCAGACAATACACAGTCAAGGCACAGTTCCCGTCATCAGGACTGTAGAATCTGAGCCTGGTGAGCTGCACAGGCAGGCTAGCTGCTGTGTGAGCACAGAGACCCAATTAGAGACAGTGCTGCATGTTGGCTCAGCCTCCCCCAGGGAGCAGGTCTGTGTGCTGGATACAGAGACCAAGGGCGAACTGAAACTTATCGTCCCATCCCTACCAACAACCCTTGCTCCAAGTCCATCCCCAATTCCCACAACAGAGTGTACAAACTCCGGGGCAGATGTTGGAATGGATGCAGGGGTTATGAACCCTGCCACCAAAATGCTGTCACCTCGGTCGTTGGGAATCCCTTTAGTGAAGAAGCCTCCAGACAAGGACCTGGCAGCTACAGTGCCAGTACCAGTGATACCAGGAAACACCACAATGGGCCCCATGGCTTTGATTCCTACAGCGGAGGAGCCAGCAACAAAAGTCACTTTCCTCATTGGAGACTCCATGTCCCCTGAGTCAGACATGGAGAGCCGCAGAAGGAAGGTGGAGGAGGAGTTTAAAAAGCACAAGAAACACCGCAAGGACAAACATATGCTTCACCTGCAGCAGCTGATGCATCAGCAACAACAGCAGCTACAGAGTGGAGGAGGTTCAAAGACCAGCAGCATGAGTGCATCAGAGGACCAAACCAAACAGACCAAGATGGCTCCAGCCCTGCAGCGGGTGTCCAGTAAGATGCCCAAGTGGAGCCCAACATGTATGGATGATTTTGATAAATATTTCAGCTCAGAAGACCCTGTGGAGACTAGGACAATTGATGATGTGGCAAAAAGAGAGGAGGCCACTACAATGGACAGCATGCACAAAGACTTGCTGGATCCCTCGGGAGGCCCCCTGTCCAGAGACCTGGGAGGTCAGAGCTTTCAGGGTGCAGTAAGGATTCATGGTTTGGGACTCTGTTTAGGTTCAGATTGTGTACAGGTGGGGTCCAGCAGGAAGGAAGACACTTTGTTGGATGTCCAGAGGAGATGCAGGTGTGGTTCTACAGACTCCTCTGACACCTGTTGTGGTAGGGGCTGTTCTGCAGAGCAGGACAAGGGTCTTGTGTTGTCAGTCCTAGTCCCGCAAGATGGAAACGTCAACTGCAAAGAGGACCAAAAGTGTAAAGTAGTTCCAGTGAATGACTGGGAGATACCACGCAATGAGAGCTCGGACAGTGCACTGGGGGACAGTGAGAGTGAGGAGACGGAGGACTGGCAGGAAGAAATGCTAGTGCCCTTCCGTGGGTAAGTGAGACAAGCTGCACTGGTGTGACGCGCATTTCATTATGTATTTAAAGCTTCAGTTTTAACCAGTAACTATGGTAATGGAACTGTTTTTTTTTTAAATTATTATTAATACATTTTCAAGATGATAAAACCACATTAAAACAGAGTAATACTAGACCTGTGATGATAGTGTCACGTTTCCATTGCTTGCCTGAAAGCAGCTTTTGTCCTTCACATGGTGTACAGCCTGTGTTAGAGTGACTAACTGTTATTCCACCTGTGTTGCTTAGTGAAACTTTGTTTAAAAAAAAAAAAAAGGTCACCAGTTCATTTTTTTAATGGCAACAATCAATGAGGGAAAGTCCAACAGGGTGACCAGCGGTTTTACTTCAGTCATGTCACTGTGGCCAGTGCGGTCAAACAAGTATTTGCCTAATGTCATATGTTTTGATCAACAGGTCAAAGTTGGTGGAGAATTACTCTAAGCCAAGTATAGCCAATTTTGGCAGGTCTCTATTTGGAGGTTACTGCCCCACCTATGTGCCAGACTTTGTACTGCATGGGATGCCCAGCGACGAGAAGCTTCGACAGAACCTCATGTCTGAATTAACCCATGCTGTTCAGGTAAAGTATTTTAAGTATTTGCATAATGATCACGTATGCACTCTTCACTCTCTAATTTATTTGAAGTCATTCTTTTGAATCAAGTATGATGTGCACTGACAGGTAATATTTTTGCTCTCTAGCATCCAGTGTTGGATGAGCCCATAGCAGAGGCTGTCTGCATTATCGCAGACACAGACAAGTGGACAGTGCAGGTGGCCAGCAGTCAGAGACGAGCAACAGACGTCAACAAGCTGGGGAAGGAGGTCCTGGTATCCAGCCTGGTTTCCAGCTTATTACAGTCCACTCACCAGCTCTACAAACTCAACCTCTCACCCAACTTTGTATGTTATGTGTTTGTGATGCAAAAAAGTTTAGTTTTAGATTAATGGTTTATATACAATTATTACTTCATTACCTGATCAACATATTTTACCAAACATGTTCCTGTCTCTCTCCTCTACCCCCTTAGTGTATCATGCACCTTGAGGACCGCCTGCAGGAAATCTACTTTAAGAGTAAAATGCTTGCAGAGTATTTAAAGGGCCAGACCAGAGTCCATGTGAAAGAATTGGGGATGGTCTTAGGGTAAGCAGTCAACTTTTATTTTGAGCTCAGGAGAGCTCAAAGGGTTTTCAGAAATGGTACAATGTTTATGAATAAAAACAATTCAGTCCAAAGAAAGTATGCACTGGTTGTTATTTTGGGGTGTGAAAATAATTTTGTAATTTTAACACGAGAATGTAAATCTGGCTCTTGTGTCTTTGCAGAATCGAGTCCAGTGACCTTCCCCTGTTGGCTGCAGTGGCCAGCACTCACTCCCCATATGTGGCTCAGATCCTGCTATGAGACTGTAAAGACACTAAGGTCCCAAGCAGCCTGAGGACACTAGTCAGACCTGAGTGGTGATACTCTGGCCTTGAAAACAACATTACATGCTCTCCAGCTGACCCCCGGCATGGTTTCCTGTCTAGTGTGCCTGGGCTCAAAGGAGTCTTTGCTTTGAGCCTGATTGGTGCACATCTTTATGGACCACAGCCAACACCTGCCCCTCACTACCACTGCTGCTGCTCTCAATGCAGTGCTGTTGTTGCACCACAGTGGGAGGGTCGAGACCACAGTCCGACAGATGGAGTGAGGCTCTGCGGATGACTGAAGCGTCCCCGAATTGACCTTCTGTTGTTTGAATGTTTCTTTTAAAATGGGACTCACTTTGTCGGACACAAAAGCCAAAGACTTCATTCATTTTCCCAAATGAAAATGAAACTTAAAAATATCTACAGTACATTAACAATGAATCTTGTTTCCTAAACTGTTCTTTTTTGTGTACAATCTTAAACTCAGTCGTACAGTATGACAGAAAACAAGTTCAGAGGGACATTATTACACATCACTTTGGGGTAAATGTATTTGAGGACATTAGCTGTCTATTGCCAATTACATTTTGTTTATTTTCATGTTTTTGTTTACAAGCCAAATTTCCCTGAGATACTACAACAAATCTTTGAGATTAGATTGTTTTTTGTAAAATTACAATGCACACCTGACTACTTTAAATTCTATCTTTTGGCTGAAATGCCCGCTATGAATTACCACAGACAGATTTTCAAAGGCTAAAAGTGGCTTTGACAGGTACAGAACTACCTCAGACCTTTATATGGGCTGTGGCTGTAACACATTTGCAGCTGCCCCATAGAAAAACATGAGGTATATATTTTTAAGCTATTTTAATCAGAGGAATGTCAATGTAAACTGTGCAGACTCTATGCTGTGTTTCTGAAAAAGGGAAGGCTGTTAATTCTTTAGGATGATCGTCACAAAAAAACAAAAGGAAAACATATTTTGTGATAAAGAATGTGATAAAGAAGGTTTCCTTTCTACTGTGGAAAAGCTGAAGAGCACCATCTACTTATATTTTAAAACTAAATGCTGACGTATTTTCACACTTTTATAGCTTTGCCACATTCATACCATGTTTACAGCTTTGACGCTTCCTGCAGAGAGAGGAGACAGAGCAGTAACACAGTAGGCCTTATAGAGGATATATCAGTGTATATTAGTCAACAGAGCTATATTTTCAGGTGTGTTTCTATAAAAGTTTTACTCACAAAAAATACAAAATGCTAAATAATAGCAGAACACTTTAATCTTTTGTTTTCATTTTCCATATACCTAGGGTGCGATTTGCTGTGTGTAACCGTGAGCTTGAGTCAAGTTTTCTCGTCTCTGTTTTGTTTTTTGTTTTTTTCTTGGCATATATTGTACCCTAGAGCAGCTCCAGTGAAGAGTTATTACATAATTTTCAGTATTACTTATTTTTCATTTGATGACAGCATCGGGAATAAATCAACATTTTCTTTGGCTGCAGCAAAAATAGTGGGAGTAAAACTTTGCCCAGTGAATTACTACATCTTTTTTTAATAAACATAGTCGAGAGCAGAGAAGAACTGCTGAGTTTCAGATATATGCATGTCCATAAGTCACCATTTTATCTCTGCACTGCACATTTACCTCCATCACAGTGGAACTGCAGGCAGAGGGCAATGTGGTGAAACCCCCCACTTTCTACAAATCCAAATTATGAATTAAAATGAGGCTTTGTTGATTCTTAACAGAGCTCGCTGAATGGCTTTAACTGAAAAAAGCTTCTATGGCTAGAAAAAGCAGGAATAACTGGGAAGGCTTTGCTGAGACGTGTTACGGTGTTTGTTTCATCTTTATAGCCAAATCGCACCCTGAATATAACCCAAGTCTTAATGGAGGCGTGGCATGAATGCATTGCAGACTTCTGGATAGCTCATTTTGCTGGTTAAATTGATATATAGATGCTTGTTACTGTATTGAAGATGCCCATCCATTATGTTAAAACTGTATGCATTTGTATCTGCTTATCCCTCTTTGTATATGAATAAATTATTTAGTTGCTCTCTGTATGTATAACGGTTCATGTAAACTGTACATATTCCAGTTATTTCCATGTAATTTGTACAGAATGTCTTTAAAAAAATGTCTCCTGAAATTATTTTTTTCCCAATTTTATGGGAATGTTGTGCAATAAAGATGCAGATGTTGAGAGTTTATGTGTGTCTGGGATTGTTGTATGTCATGGAGGAAAGGAAACAAAAAACAACCTGGGAAAAGTTCGGATGTGTAAATAAACATAAACAACTATATTTTTTATTTTTATAAACCTAAAAATATTTTTATTCTGCCAAAACTGACAACTAGACACTCAAGAGCTATAATTCAGATCCAGAAAATCACATGATTAAACCCTCTCTAGTTCTGTATTACTCCTTTACTGCAGTTGATATGACCACATATTGCAGTTTTGAAGATATTGCATTAAAAGAACATTACATACAAGCCTTTTATTTAACCACAGGCCCGGCTCTGACTCAGTGGAACAGCTCCAGGCTCTCGTTTCCTCACATCTCAGATTAGTAACTGTGGTTTCTTCTGGCTTTTCCCACAAACGCTGACTTAACTATCACAGGCTTGTATAACTGCAACATGTGCCCTTGTTTTAGGTTCGGGGTAATCCCAACTAGGAAATGTTATTTTCCATCTTCTTTTCCTCTACACTTGTTTTAATTTAACGTACCCATTATAATTAACCCATTGCTATACAATTATCTATTTTTTTCTTCATACAAGAATAGCAGTGTACTTAGACTGGAGGTGACATCTGGATCAACATCTGGATCACACATTTTTACCCACCTTTGAATTTTCAACATTTGACATGACTGCGACTCCACCCCTCTCCACCACTTGGCGGCACGGGAGGCCAAACAAAACGAGCTTATACACAGTAGTTATGCAATAAGGAAAGGAGTGTCCTGGCTTAAAGCAAATACGCTGGCAGAAAAAAAGTTGTTGTCAATCCATTCACATGTGACAAGAAAAAAAACCCCGGCATGAACTGATGCTCAAATCGAGCGTTTCATCTAAGTTTGTAACAGTTGGAAGGCTGGATTTTGTTCAAACCTGTGCATTTACACATCTCTAATTGTAAAATAAAGAGTCACATCGATGGGGTCACGCGGGGTTTTTCTCTCGAGGATAAAACGTGGATGACTCGAGTGATGTTTTGCTTTAAACTGCACAGTAACCTGATTATTCGGTGTCTTTCTGCCACAACTCCTCGTGGTTGTGGACATGTCACAAGTCCTGGGGAGGATCTCATGCTGCATTCAAGTACTCTCCTCTAAGCTCGTACGCAAGAGTTACAGCTTCCGGTTTCCACTTCATTAACCTGTTCGCGACCTGGGTGCTAGCCGGGCTAGTCCATCCAACAAAACATTTTTTAAATGCTTTATAAACATATACAAACATTAATTAGGAATATACTATCTTATTGTCCAAATCAGTTGATGACTTGGGTATAAAAATTATGCTGTTAACGTAATACTGACTGCTCTGTTTATTCGTACAGTCATATGCTATTTTTATGCACAAACTGTTCATACTTCTATTCGTATCTCCAGCTGTCCATTTCAAATTCATCTTATTTTGTATTTTATTTATTTACTTTTTATTTCTGTTTTACCCCACTTTTTTTTATCTCATCTACAACTAAAACAATAATAATTTCATTGCTTCCTCACTACACATATAAAGATAAACACTTTCCATCTTGAATATTAAATTAAATGGTCGCTAGTCAGCCACAGGTTCCCATAGTTCTCCTAACGACGGAGTTCCGACGGTACGTGAACGCAGCGTCGTCTCAGTTCAGACAGATGTCGTCAACTCTCTCAGGTTCCGCCGGAGGTGGAGGAGGAGGAGGAGGAGGAGGAGGGACCTAAATCTCAACTCCTGGATCTCAGGGTCCGACTGACGGCCGCCGCCGAGGTGGATATTTCCTTTCACCAAACATGTTCCCGGTCCTCCTCACGTACAACTCTGCGTCTGAGTGCTTGTCGGGTGCGTAGTAGTTGAGAGCGGAGTTTCCGTCTGTCCCACACGGAGAGGAAACGCTCCGTCTGTGGGGTAAACTCCATCCATGCTCGGCTCGGAAAAGGACGAGATCCACGGGGGATGTGTTAGTGTTGAGCCCGGGTCGGAGGAAGAGCGGCTTGGCGCAGTGAGCTCACCCGAAAACGTTTAACACAAGTACCGAGGTGCGTTTGAGCCGAAGTTATGAAAATGACGGGAGCCATGGAAACTTCTTTCAAGCTGGCTTTGAAGAAACCGCCCTCGCTGCGGACCGCAGAGGTAAACAAAACTATCGTTTAAAAAAAAAAAAAAAATTAGCATCGCCAAGCTAAAGCTTAGCTAAAAAAACAAAACAAACTGTTGCTTCAACTCGCTGCATGAAAACTCCCCTCAGCTGTTTGACTGAAATTAGTCAGGAATAAATTAAGACTTTAATTAGAACACCCAGTACGCAACTTGTCTGTGAAAACAGGGGAAAGGCATTGGTATAGCAAGTTTGTCAAAAGTTTAGCTAAATTTGTTTTCAGTGTTATGCCATCGGGGGGCTGTTTCAGGTGTCCCTATTAAAATGACACCTAGGTAAATTTAATGTGAGATAATCAGAAAGCTACAGAAGCTACAGGTTTTTACAAAGAGATATTGTCAAGCTATGAACACTGACAGCTTACAGTCATTGGGAAAAAAGCCCTGTGTTGCTGCACTGCATTGTGGGCTTGCAAATGCATCCACAGTAAACAAAACGTCACCGTTTCCCGTCACAGGGCTTATGTCTAACACCAGGAGATAGTTGGTGTAAACTTGTGTTTGAATGAGGTCGGTTTAAATTGAATCGCTGCTTCTCCCCCCCTCCTCGCCCCCCCCCCCACTCACACACGAATCTATGGAAACACAGCTGGCTTGTCACTGCTGTAGTTGCACACACTGCACCAAAAATAGATCATTACCATACTCCCTTCCATGTTCAGCTGCAGGTTGTAGTTTTGAAGTGTAAGCGCCTTTTCTACCAAAAGTAAAAAGCTGGGCTTCATTTTCTTTGGCCTTGAATGATTTTTTTGAATAGGCCTTTTTATGGCTCTGATCCTCTGTTTGTTTTTGGGTCCATCGGAGGGAGAAAGCCTCTTTCACACCTTCATAGAGGGCTGTTGTGTATATCGCACAGTCGCAGTAGTGAGTTTTGTCATTGATCATGTGATAGCATTGGTATAGTGACATTATCAAGGTGACATTAAGGCACTCATGTTGTGACTTTACTCTAAAACTGAATTAAAACTGAAAGAGGGAGAGTTCCCTATTTTACAAAGTCTGTTCACTTTGTAGTGGAAAATTAAAGCAGAGCAATACTAATTGGCCAATACATTGCCCAGAACTCTTCGTGAAATGGGAATTGTCATTTTTAATGCGTCATATTAATCCTGATCATGGTTATTTTCTCACTTGGTGAAGAAAGTGTTTAAATTGAACTTCTAATTGTTTGATCACTAAGTCAATTAGACGGTCATGGTTCATTTGTTTTGATTTGCCACTGCCCACATACTCCATGTCTATTAACTGAGAGAGTATTAATCAGATTTATCAATTATATAATAATAATAATAATTGATTGTGTTACGTACTGTGTTGATATTTCAACACATTAAAATTTTTTCAAGACTTGAGCTGAAACAGATGAGCTGTTTCCTTACCAGTCCTTCATTAAGACTCTCAACTTATTTTCTTGGATGGGAGTTTTTAGATGAGCCGTTGGTACGTCTTTCTCCTGTGCAGATGCTTTACTCAGAAGCTAATCTCTTCCACCGCAGGTTTTATGCCCTGTCAACTATTCCCTGTGTTGGGTTTTCCATTCAGCTGTTCCCTCCCTGCCTACCTTTCTCAGTGCCATCCAGACGCTTCAATGGCAACAGGCAACAAATCACATCTGATGATTTATGTTGTTTTTGGTGGCAACCAGCACATATCAGACATTTATGGGAATTCCAACCATTGCAAAGCCAAAGGTTCTCTGCAGAAGAACCAAGTGAGGGCGAGAAAGAGAAACACAGAGTTATGTGGTGACTTGCTGCTTGCTGAGCAAACAGTTGAGCTTCTATGAGGAGAACGGAGTAGGCGTCAGAGACCGATGTGTGGTCAGTGCTGAGCTCTAGTAATGTATGCAGAAAAGTGTGTTTCAAAATGGGCTGTGCGTTTGTGTTTCAGCAGCATTTGTTGTTGTATGGCACTGAGATGGTTAAGTTTGAAATCTAAGGCTTTTGACATAAGGTGTTTCATTCAGGTTTCGGCTGCTTAAGGAAGAAGATGTAGGTCACAGAGAGCTGAGCAAAACAACAATAGGTCGACCTGTATGTGTCTTGTATAACTCTCTCTGAGGTCTGCTTTTTTTCTGCTTCCACTCTCAGCAATACTTCACCTGGCTCCACTGTTGCCCAGGGCACCATTGTTTCTTTGGTACAGGAAACCTCAAATACCCTCCCACTGCAATTTATGACAGTGATACGCACAATAGTAGGGCCTGTCTGCTTCAGATGTGGGCTGTCTACAGCACAGTAGTGCCTGGGATACTGGCATCCGATTGGTCACAGATGCATTCTATTTGTTTCCATAAAGCACAACTCGTTCTGCCCACAGGCTATACTAACGAATAAACAAGAACATCATCGTCGATATATAGATTTAGTTCAGACTAATGTATGGATGCATTCAATTCACATTTTATCTATAAGATACCAGAAAGATAGATAGATAGATAGATAGATAGATAGATAGATAGATAGATAGATAGATAGATAGATAGATTGATTTACTTTATTGATCCCAAATTGGGAAATTACAGAAATTTCTATAAAACATTTTCAGTCTGCTGTCAAACAATAAAAAACTTAAAAGAAAACCAAACTTCCAGTCCAAACTTTTCAAAGAAAATGTAGCTTTGAACAAAGTAATTATAACTTAATATACTATGTGTGTTATTTGTTCCTAAAATAGAGCAACTGAAAGGGGCCCCAATGGAAAAATATTACGGCCAACTTATTTACACAGACACAGTGCTATATATATATTAATACTTTCCATGTTTCCCTCCCGTTGTTTTTGATTTCATTGTGATTTCCAGTAATTTGAACCATATTTGTGCATGTGACCATACAGACATGACTTCATACTTTGCAAAGAGTGTTTCTAGCAGTATATTGGGGTAGACCAGTATAATAGTATGTAAATGCAGAGGCAGCAATTGAGGTGAAACCCTACAGACATTTTTTAAAAAACTTTGTTCTGTGTGTGTATATACCTTCCCTCCCGACAAGGCCCTTCTTAAAATGCAAGCAAACATGCGTGTTCACACACATACGGCAGTGAAAACCAGTTAGACACCAGCCTCATCTTGACAGAAGCCTCGGGGCTCATCTTTGAAGTTTAAGGTTATGCTGCCAGTCTCCTCATAAGAGGGAGACACATCAGTGCACCGATCAACCTGAAGATAAGTCGATTGCATCTCTTTACCTGTTGCTTCCATAAGTTGCTTTTAAATGTCAGTTTGAATCAGAAGTTCCATACATGCATAGTATAATAATTTGTAGTTGGCCTTTCAAAATCGAATTTCTCTTGCCCATAAATTTGATCATTAATAATAATAGTGTAATGATACTATGGTATGATAGGTTGGTTTTTCTTGCTAATTTTGGTTGGGCAGCTGTTGACATGAAACTGTCTTGGCCAGTGGTATACCTGTAACCACATTTCACAGCTCATAATGTAAAAGAAAGAATGAAATGCAGTGAGTAAGTTGGGATTGGGAAATGAAGTGGGATCATTTATGTGGAAATAAGAGCTCTAGGATATTTACAAAATGAGTCATGAAAGTGATAAGAGACAGGAAATAGGTTGACACCTTAAGACAGAGGGAGGTTACGACACGGGAAGCATGGGAGAGAAATGCATTCGTGGTTAAAAGAGATCCAGTGAGGATGACACATCCTGAAGATTCACAACAGCAGTCTTTTTGGTGTTTTTCTTTCTTTGACAACTGTAAATTAAAAAAGTGACATTGTACTGACTCTTTTAGAAAGTGACTCATTTGAAATGGGTGGCTCACTTGTATCTGACTGACAGATCCAGTGTGCGGACAGATCAAAGTTTAGCACGATCCAAGATTTTGGCCGCGGCCCTTTCTTTTCGGCAGCATGTGCACCGTATCGAAGCGGTGTGAAATGAGTGAGGAGGGTGTGATGTTTGATGCAGTGCTGATGTTGGTCTCAGAGTCTTTTTTTAAAGTTGTGAATGCACCAGTTTATATATGTATATATATGCAAATTCTTCTTTTCCCCTATCCAGGTTATAGTAGGACCCGCGTGATGTAAATATAGCACAACCTCACACACACCCATCGTGCACACTCAAACACATGCCAATAACAACATCAACAAATTTGAGCGTGCCAGCAAACTGCAGCGTTGTGAGAGAGTCTGAAATTAAATGGAAACAGAGATGTTTGTATATGAAATTGAGATAGAGAGAGGGGGCACCATGGCAGACAGTGTGTTTGTGTGTTTGTGTTTAAATGGGTGAACAAACACAACCTTCCCCTGATCCAGGCCACTGAACGCTCTCCTTGTGGGGCCGGTAGAGGCGCCTCCTACCTGAACTGAAAGGCCTGTGGACTGGAAGGCGAACAGGCGCTAAAAAAACGGTACAGTGACTCAAGTTTTAGTGAGAAAGTCTTTGGGTCCTCCCCGCTCTATGGTTTGTGGTCACTGGTTTCTAAGATCTGTGACACCAGTTTCCCGCTGTGTGTATTTCAGCTGCCTGGTGAAGCCTGAGAAACAGCACAAAGGCAACACGACACTATTTTAAAAACATGCCGTAACCCACTGAAAATAACAATCGCTCATGTGAAGATTAGGGAAGACACTGATTTCTGTGTGAAACGGCTATGAATACAAGGCCATAGACGTGATAACATTATACCTGCTTAATATCAGCATGTCATTGCCAGTTTCTCTCCAGGTTGTTTTGTCAAAATAAGCAACAAGAAGACATAACCCCAGACTCTAGAAATGCATGAAATTGCGTTAATCCTAACAGTTTACAGAACAAACATTAAACCCGTTCATCCTAAAATTAGCTGATTTATCGATCTTGAAATCAAAAGTTATTTGCTGCTCCACAAGCTTTGCGTCAGGTGTGTTTATTCAGTACTCTAGTTCCAGCTTGTTTTACTGCTGTAATCATGCTGTAACCCACAGGGTTTACTTGAAATATTTGATTATGAGCTTGTTAAATCAACAGCAGCACTTGTATAGCTAAGTGTGTTAGAGCTTGGCTTTTTGAAACCCGTTTTGAAGGCCTTTATTCACACAGCGGACCACAACAGCAGCTTGGCTTTGTCTCACTGGGCATTGTTTGAATGTAAACACGTCAGCTTTTCCTGTGGGTACCACCAAACTTGCAGCCCGTAGTTCCCAGCATGCATGCATGTTTGTCTCTGAGAGCGAGAGCGAGAGAGTGAGAGGTGGGAAGTGTCGCTACATTCCACACTGGACAGCAGGTGTGAACAGGCAAATATCGTAAGCTCATACCTTGCAGGGAATGTAGGCTGAAGCTACAGATGGACTCATCTTACCGATGACACTTATCTCGATGTATTGGACATTAACATCATTCTGTGTCACACACTGTCCAATACTATTTACATGTACTTTAGAGCTAAGGTTCTTGGCTGGTGCAGCCATTAAGAGGATTTGCCTTGAATGCAATGTCAACCTGATTCCTATAGCTAATCAGTTACTAAAAAAAACAGCATCATGCGGTGCAGATGTCAGTTGTCGGAGCACCGACAGGGTGTGGTACCAGTGCTCACCAGAAGTCCTTCAATCTTGGCTCTTAACTATTTCGGTAAATCTCCTTCTCTCTATGCAGAAGTAGGCAGGAAGAGGCAGCCTGTATGAGAATCTGTCGTGCTCTTATTAAAGCTGCTTTATGGCCTTGCAAAACAGGTCTGGAATGTGTGTGAGACAAGGAAAAGCACCAGGTACTTGTAGCTGTGTGTCTGTGTGCGAGCTTTATCTTGCTTGATCATTAAATTTGAGACATTTAATGGATTACATTTCTTAATTTTTGGATTAAAAAATAGAATACGGTTAAACATTCCCATAATAATTTCCTGAAGCTCAATGTGACATAGACCTAAAAATAATTTTATGAAAACCGTTTCCATTATTATTATTATTATTATTGTTGTTGTTGTTGTTGTTGCTGTTGTTGTTGCTGTTGTTGTTGTTACATTACTTTGTTCTAAGTTCCATTAATTCCAATAATGGTTTTATAATGGACAGATTTGTTGTGTTTTGACTATTCATCTGAACGATGAGTGGTCCAGTGTTCTGGCTTGTCAGGAGGTTGCACTTGAAAGCAAATGCTTTCTTTGGCTTAATCCAAATGTCCTTACTTCATCACAATCACAGACTTCAATATACCTGCTGGACATGCAGTACTTGAGAAGTATGCTTTTTCTGTGTTACACATGTGGCTTCTTGCCCTCGCAGTTTTTCTCCTTCAGGATTTTGCATACTTCTGTTTGTTACTAGAGCAATAAAACATGTTCCCCGTGTTGGGAGGGTTCAGTGTAGTACAGGCAGCATGATGGCTTCAAACTTGTACCCTGTAAATCCCTCAGAGACTGAGCTATAGTCAACAGCAGCAGCATTCCTTGCAGTAGCCAGGCAGCGCTGATGCAGGAGGGAACTGAAATGTTGTTATTTTAAACTTCATGCTGCCTCTTTGTTTTTCCTCTGGATAAAACAATATCAAGAACACGGCAAGGTTACCGCACAAATCCCTCCAGAGACGTGAGCTTTGGATATTGACTCATGTGGTTTGTTGAGCTGAATCAGGACTTTGAAGACTAAATATTAAAACTGCTCCTCTTAGTGTTTGTCTCTGAGATCATTCCGTCTTGTGTGTCACTGTTCTGTGAGTGGCCCCGTTCATGCACTGTTGGCATATGCTGATACAATGTGAAGTGATTTACAGACGATAATTCCAATGTACTGATTTTCCATTTTTGTCAGTGGGAGTCTACACTCATTTGAATTTGCCACTGCGATGCCACAACACTTTTTCATGCCAGTGCAAATTTCATAACAAAGTCCTGTTATGATTTAATATTTCCAGAAGTATAATTTTAATATGATTAACATAATGCAGTGTAATATTTCTCCTTTGTTTAGCCTGGGACCATAGAATGTGAATGTGAACATTGAATGTGACGGCAGCCACATTCAGTTGACACTCCTACAGTCTTTGAATTATTAATTGATCAGTCACCGGTAGATCACCTCAAACCTTAATTTGCCAAGGTTTTGATGGTGTACATCATCTGTCATATCGCATTCATACAAAGCTGAGGGGTTGCCAGCTGCTCCTGTTGAATGCGACTGAGTGTGGAGCGCTGACAGAAGCAGTGTTGTGGGAGGCCCCTTGTTTGGCAGATCCCACTGTGGAAACACTGAGTCACCGTCCACATCCCAACAAGGACCGGGGCTACTGACTGTCATCTGCGCTTTGCATGTTGTACCGCCCCAAATCCCAACAACGCTTCTCGTTCTTAACAAAACCAGGGTGCTAATGTTTTAGCAGTACATCACGCAGTCCTGTGAATCCAAAAGGAAAAACGATTGATTAAAATTGTGTTTTCATATTTAGCGTTACCAATGACTGAAATACTTTGACTCACACACACATAGTATAGAAATGTACAGAATTTCAGATGATTTCTAGGGTATAAACAATGCATTCATTTAAGCACGCTTGCAGTAGAAAACATGCACTTTCCTCTGTCTTGAATATTAATTACAATATTTTTTCTTAGAGCATGAATTTTTTTGTGGTTGACTCTACTTATACCTCTTCTTTCTCATAACAGGCCTCAAAAGCAGATACGCTAATCTGTTGTAGGTGGTGCACACTCTGGACCCGCAGATAAGGAGTCAGAATGCATTGTTTTGTGAAGTGAAAATAAAACATTTGCTACATGGGCCTGTACAGACAACATTCTTGTTTCAGATATTTGTTCCAAGCCACATTGTTGTCCCTTTCTCAGTCACTTTGCAAGAATGAAGTTGGGCTAGAGATGATAAAACAACTGTCTTTAACCGCGTCATTGCTGTGCTCCTGTGTGCTTGTTCACATAGTTATCATTAATGTAGATCTACAGATACTATACTATATACTGCATTCCTGGTGCATTTTATTTGTCACATTTCTTAAAAAATATATTGTCTGGCTCTAAAGGGAAGAGCATGCAGATGTTCCATCCGGTCTTATGGGGAGATAAATGGATGTGTTGCCTTGTTTGAAAATGCAACTCTGTGCAGTTTTGCTGTCTTTCAATAACTGCACATGTAGCAAGTATGGACTTCATCAGTATACCCCTGCAGGCCTGTATTGTGATTGAGCAACATATGGTTTACCAGAGCGGGAATATGTGAAATAGTTTGTGAGTAATATGAAGTGTAGATGTGGCTCCCCGCGGCATAAGTGGTGTGGTTTATAAAGAGATATGAGTAGTACCAGTTGTGCAAGTGATGATAAAATTCATGCAATCATAGTGTCATGTTTGTGCAAGCAAAACTAGACAGCAGCGTGATTACAGTCAGTTTATGTGCTTAGCTAGTCATTTTTTAAAACTCACTTTTTTACTCAATGCCTTTGTGAAGTCATTGATTTTACTCAACTGCTGACTGACTCACTTTTTGACTCATTTACTAGGTGATTCTAATATAACTGCATATAAAGATGGACGACACAACAGCTCCCTAAAAGTAAACCCCTGGTGGCATAAATATGAGAAATATGAAATCGCCCTAATCAAATAATTTTCATTGAAAATGAATTCATACTTTTATACCTTCGTACTTTTGCTTTGTCATAAATTCGTCCGTCAGTGAGCCCTCACGCACATCATTCTCCGGATCACTCATTTGCTTGTTTGGTCAACTCCTTTGCTAACAAGTTTGAAAAGAATGCAGAGTACTCACCTCTGGCATGTTGGGAATGTGACAGGTGGATTCCCCGAACTTCCCGTCAGCCTTGCCAATGTTGTTGACAGAACAATGGAACATGGTGGCCCATTCATGGCCAAAGCATCAGCTGGGAAGTTTCACCCATTTAATTACACTGTATTGTTTCTCGGCTCTTGGTATCTTTCAAGAATTTGGAACCTACTGGTTCAATCTGAAACAGTAATTCATAGTCAGTTTTAAGGAGAGTCATATTTTATGTGTATTTTCTTAGTGTGTGGCTGAAGATGGTGGAGTGTGTGGATCCTCTCAAAAGTCAGTTAGGTGGAGAGAGAGTGAGTCGGCAGAAGGGAAGAGTTCAGAAGTTGAACTGTTGCCTCAAGCAAGCTTCAGATGAATTCAGTGAAAAAAGTTGTTTATCTTATTTTGGAGCTGAGGCTTTGCAGACACAAAAGTGGCTTTGCTAAAGCTATGCCATATTAGTCCAAGGACTTTGTTTTCTCTTATGTGTTTGCACATGTGGCCAAGTTTGATGGCTCAGGCTTCAGTATGCACACTCAGCCCTCACTATAGCTGCAGTAAAGGTTAGAGATGGGAGAGGATTTTTTATTGCAAGCAATCTTGGACCTATGTGAAAACAAATTGGATGACAGATTCTTTGTCATTTATTACATGATTTAGACCATAAGAAACAGGAAAATTAGAGTCATTTAGTAGCAGAAGTAAGATATTTCATTTGTTTTGTGAAAAATAATTTACAGCTATTTAATGTCAATTAAAATTTGGAAGAATTTTGGAATTTGGTCTTAACCCAAGGAAATGAGCAATCCCCAAACTCTCTATTTCAAGCTTTTCAAATGTTTGTGTTTAAAATTCGTTTGCTGATTTTTGAGTGTGTGTTTGAAAGAACATGCAGTTTAAAGAGTACGTTTGTGAATTTGTTACTGTCACTTTACACAATTTACAGGCATTTTATAGATGACCCACTTATCAAGAAAATAACGAGCAGGTTATTGCTTAATAAGAATTCCGGTTGGTCGCTATAGACGCTGTAATATCATAAACGAGACTCGAGAATTTTTTTTTTTATGAGCAGCATGTTAGCTTCAGTTTAAAGCAATATAGCTTTCTTGGCTGCTGTGGTGTCTTTTTTGCTGTATGACTGTTCATGACTGTGTATGACTGCGTTATCGCCCTGCTGTCACCCAGCCCTTTGACACAGTCACCTGTTGTCAAACACCTATATCAGATCAGATCACAGCCTTTCATTGCTTTCTTATCACTAACACGACATATGTCACGTGTTCCCAATAAATTCAAATGACAGTGCGGTTCCTGGATGCCATCACAAACAGGGCAGAAGCCCCGACCTGGACAGGGACTATATTTGCTTCCAGTTAATGGTCCAGTTAGGTTCTAGTTAAAGTGTCAGATATACAGAAATAGCAAAATTCACTGTGTTTTTGGTAGAAAGACGGGGTGGGAGGGTGGGGAGGGCGCTTCATAACAGGAGGTCCATGGTTCAGCTTTTGCGAGCAGGCAGAGCAGTTAAGTAGACAGGAGCAGATGGAGACAGATTGATCTCTCTGCATGGAAACAACTTATACATTCATATCCTTTGAGACGGTTAAAGTGAGGTTTTGGCTTCAGCAATGTCAGTGATCACTTACCGTATGTGCCATTAACAAAAAATGTGATGACTCTGCATGGCAGTATCTGATGCATACCCCAATGTTTTTTTCCTGTGGCAATCACGGTCTCAAAGGTATTTGCATTCAGGCATGCATTCTCCAAATATGCGGTTATTCCTGTTTTCTCATATCACTTGTTAATGTCTGACTTGTTACATTTTATCCATTTGTTTCTAACTTTCTGTATATATGGTGCGTGGTGGTCTTCTGTGGATGAATCTGTAGTTGGTGAGCTACAGTCTTCTCTTTAGTCAGTCTCCTGATAAGTGGACAACTTTGGTTTATTTCTACACAGATAAGAAACCATTCACTGGCAGGCTAAGTGTGCGTGTGTGTATGTGTGTGTAAGAGACTTGGCTAGGGCTGCAACGATTAGTCGCCGTCGTCGACGACGTCGACTATTAAATATCGTCGACAAGAAATTTTGTCGTCGTCTAGTCGTATATTTTTTTAAGCTTTATTTCTACACAGATAAGAAACCATTCACTGGCAGGCTAAGTGTGCGTGTGTGTATGTGTGTGTAAGAGACTTGGCGTATCACATAGGTGATACCAGAGTGCATTTGCATCCACTGTTGTTATGCAGCATGACACACTGTGGCATTTTTCAGTGCAAATCCATTGAAGCTATATTTGCGAATGGCCACATTTTCATGTGCAGGGTTGTGATCGACAGTAGACTCTTAGTTTTTGCCCTAATTCTTGCTTTTGTAACTTTGTATATAAAAAAAACCTCTTCTGTATGCACTCACTTTAACAGTGCACAGTCACTTTTTCCTGCATTAAACTGTCTAGTTTACCATCTGTGCTGAACAGTTTCTAGTCTGCAGCTTAACTGCTTACAATCTGCTCTAAATCCCTCATCAGCCTGTGAGCCCCCCCGCTCCTGATATAAATGGTGGCTTTTGGGTCTAACTTTCCATTTATAGGAAACCTTTTAAGGATAATTGCTCTTTTTTTTCATCCAACCCAGAATAATGAAGCATACTCATGAATCAGATCAGATTTCTTTAGTTTAAGTAGTGGTTATACTTTGCTATTGCTTTCACTGTTCTCTCCAGAGAAACCGCGCATTCCAGGTTCACCTGGTTTGTACATGACCTGTGGAGGGGTGGGGACATCAGAAACAAATCAAACCCAAACAAAAGCAGAATTTAGTTTTTCAAGTCGCACATTGTAGCTACAAATAGAAAACCCATTCATAAGACACATGCTTTTTGTGTTGCAGACTTATGTCTCTTTTGTACACTCCAAAGTAGTTTGAATGCACTACTAAGCTCTGTTTTGATTAATGGCTCTGCAGCAGGAGTGTAGAAAGCAGAGCAGAGCTGCTTGTCTGAACATATTGGTGAAAGAGATCAGCTATCTCTTCCGTATCTTGGCTGTTTTGATCACCTACCCGTGGCTATAAGGCCATGGCCAAGTAGGTTCATGCATTCGAACCTTGCAGAGAACTAGTTGTCGTTTTCAGTTTCCTTCGCGTTTGTGTTTGCACATATCTGTTTGCGTGCCTGCCTGAACTTAGCAGCCCACCCTCAGATTTTTACCTGTCATCCGAGTGCTGTCTGGTACGAACCTGCAGAAACTGAGTTACTCTGACATCTGCTGCTTTCAATACACATAAGCCTCTCTGACTGCTGTGTCCCCTGCTGCTGAGGCCAGCAGAGATGGAGAGAGGTAGTGGGGGGATAGAGGATAGAGATGCAAAAGCATGAAATACAAATGAGTGTAAAACCGCAAGTGATGAAAAACTCTGTGGCTCAAAGTGTCAAACTCTGCAAAGTTATAGTCAGAATAATGAAAATTAACCATGGAATAATTCTAATGACTCAGTAAGTGAGAGCATGTATCAAACGTTGCAGATTGTGCTCGTTAACCAAGGGAAATGATAGATGAGCTCAAAATGAGTGGGTAATGAGAGGGAGCAGGAGGGCGTGGAAAACGCTTGTGAAACTTGTGAAACCCCGACGGATAGTTTAAGCAGGACTCGCATTTAATTTGCACAGATGAAACATTAAAAATCCCACAAATGAAAAATGATTTTATTACTATGGAAAGTAATAGCAAAAATAACAACCTTAATATGAATGTACATGATGCCCCTTTTTTCTCCACTGGCGGGTAAAGTTCATTGTAGACAAAAAAAGGGCAGAGACTTCCAGTGCCTGCTTCATTCATTTAAGGAAAAAAACTGCAGCTAAGATCACATTTTCCATTTGTGTGTGTGTGTGTGGCTGTTTGGTTTGGCGGGTGGAGGGGGTGGCAGCTGCTGTGGTGCTTTTTTGGCCAGACTCACTCTTCACCCTCTTCAAGCAGGAGTCAAGAGGTTCCCAAGTACAAAGTAAATGTGTGAAGTGGTTCAACATTTGCTACTCAGTTGGCATCTTTTCTGAGAAAAAAAAACATTCAAACTTCTAATTTTTCTAACCATCTTCAAAGGATCTGCAGTATTTCCGATGACGAAGGCCGTTATTTTCCTGACGTCCACATGCTTTGCTGTGAGTGGGATTTGCGTATACTGTTACTGTAGTCGTCCGGATCATATGCGAGCCCGTGTACAAGTACAAGTTTGTATTCTCTGGCCACAACTGACGCCTCCCTCTGCTCTTATTCTCTCCCTTCTGCTGGTTCCATAACCCGCTCCACCACCAGTACCACGACTGTCGTCACTGGGCTTTTTATGAATCCAGCTCCTCCTCAGATTTCATATCACAAAAACTCTCAGGATCCATGACTTGCACTGTGTTTGTTTTTATCAATGCAGGGTTTGCTCATCTCACTTTGCAGACTTATCAAACTGGAGACTGTTTAAGAGTCCTTCAGGCTTTTCATGCAAGCTGCAGTTTCAATCCCCACTCTCTCCGACCCGAGTAGGTTTCTGAAAATAGTTCCTCTGTCATGTCGAAAGGAGGCTAAGCTGCGAAAAGAGCTGGTTTATGAGTCAAGTGCTGCTACTGCGCTTGAAACCTCAGACTGATGCTGAGAGCGATAAGGCTGGACTGCACAATGGAGCAGTGGATTGTCAGCGAATTTCTATTTTGTATGGATCATGATCCTTTCTGGCGTTGTGATACCAAGGGATCATAGCTGATGCTGTGGGCCCTCAAGTTTTAAACCAGCAAGGTTTTAGGAATACTAATGCTTTATTATGCTACATGTTAAGCTTTCACTTGAGCCTTGAACTGTCTGGTGAAGAGATTTTACTGCTATGTAAACACTGAGCAATGAAGGAGATTTATTTTCGTAGTTTGATTTGACTCTGAATATGACAATTAATCAAGAATAAATGTGAAGTTTATTTCTTACTTATAGCTTTCCAAGAACATATAAGAGGATTATAATCACAACGTAAATATAATCACACAACTATTGACATGGTTTGCAAATATTTTCCTATTGAAACTTTTATATATATCTGTATGTTCGGTTCTTTCCTGTATTCATAAAAATCATTTCCACACAATTAGACTGACAGACCTCATATAATGCAAAGTGCACAGGCATTCATTTGTCATTGATTGACTTATTTACAGCGTTATGGTTTGTTGTTGTTGTTAATGTTTGTTATATGAAACTGGTGGTTTGCGGCCGATTTAATTGCTTGTCGCGACTCTGCTCTCAGTAGTAATCCCCTCTACCCAACTGCACACATAGCTTTATGGTACTGTAGAGAGCACTCGTGCTGAATCCCCATGTCACGCAGCCGCTGACAAGTCCGACATTGCTGTTGAGGCCTTTTTGCAGTATTTATGTTATTGCTCCACATATAGAGCAACAACCATGCAATATTGCAGACTTTAATGCTTGTGATATTTAATTACCCAATTTTCTTCAAAGTAAAATAATAGTATTTCAGATTTCAGAGACTGCTTTTAAGCACTGTGAACATACAATACTGTATCCTAAAGCATTTTGGTCCCTTGCATCAGGGCCGGTTGCGCTATAGCCTAACACAATGTTGACACAAGGAGTCAGAAGTCTATATTATGTAAATGTTAAAGGCTTGCTACGCAGGCAGGATGTTAGCCATGTTGTTTGTTCTGCCGGTTTGAATGGCCTTGTTGTATCGCATGACTACAATATCTTCTCTGTGTCAGTGAAACACTGAGCGACTGGCATACTGTACATTCTGGTGGAGGTGGGCTGGGGGGGTGAGGATTGACTGAGCTCTGAACAAAGGCAGACTCAGATGGAAACAAGAACCTCTCCCTCCTTAAAAAAATTTTTTTTAGTACTTAAATAATTTGAACTTAGTGTTTTGAATGCCATCCAAGCTTCATAACCTGCTCTACATGAAATTTAAGGGCACAACCTCAGGAGTTGGAATTGCGTTTTTTATTTTTTTTTGGCTCAACCGTAGCCTGCTAATGTCTTAGTAATGTAGGAGTGCCACAATTCATCAGAGGTCTGTGATACAAGGCTTTCTCCTGTGAGGAAAGGGAGCAATGTGGTGGGTGGGACAGCAGCCTCTACACTGCTGCGACTTGCTGTTGTGTGTCTCATCCAGGTTTTGTGCTGCAGCAGCTTGTTATGTATGCGTATATGTATGAGTAACAAAATGTCAGAATCATTTCAGGCTGAGCAAAACAAACGCAAAGCTGTTACTGAACAATATGGATGAAATAGCTTCAGCAAAAGAAAATGGTTGGATTCGGGGTCTGTGGTTTCGTCTCACAGAGGCAGCAAACTGGTTTCACATAATTCTTCAACTGCAGTGTACAGTATTTTTTGTTAGTAGCAACACAAATTTCAAATGGTGTTTTTGGTTGTCATTTTTCTTTACAGTTCTTTTTTTTCCATCTTTATACAGTAGATGCTACCAAAATTGAAAAGTGCTTTTTTTTCTGCCAGGAGGTGGCAGCAGTGCTGTAGCTACCTCAGTTCCACACAGGTTGTCTGGAAGCACAGCAGACTCATGCACCACTCATCAGCTCAGTGGATCTGCCCCATTTGTCTTACTTTCAGCAGCCACACTTGAAATATTCCTGCTGTTAGTAGCAAACCATGTGTCTTCAAAAAGTCGACATTTTAACAAAAAGAAGATTTTTTTTTATCTGCCTATGTACTTAAGAAAACATGAAAATCTAAAGACTGAATGAACCATCAGCCACACTTGCAAGTCATATAAGATAGCTATATATAGCTATAACTATAACTATATATATATATATATATATACACACACACACACACACACGCACACACACACACACACACACACACACACACATACATACATACACACACACAAATCTAAGAAATGGAAATTTTGAGATTATCCAGCTGTACAAAATAATAAACACGCTCAGTTACCAGTGGAATCGAAACCTCATTTTAAATTTCAAAAAAGTACTAAATAAAATGGCAATAAAGGCAAAATGAGACACGTTTAATTTAAGTGTTGTGATGGTGAAGTCTTGTGATGGTGACGTCTTGTGATGGTGACGTCTTAATTACAGATGGTTATTTGGCGTCAGCATGAGCCTGCTGGGAGGTCAGGCCAAAGGTCACTCTCTGCAGAGGGTTGATGACCTTTGCAGTCCTAAGGAAGGACAGGACAATGTGACAATAATGTCTGCACATTGGCTTGAGGTTAATGACAAGAAGAACATAGCTTTGATGGCTTTGTACTTGCAAATTGTCTGGGTTTGCATAGGGTTTCTGTGCATAGTGGGCATAGAGAAATAGATTTGTGTGGCGACTAGTGATCACATACCCACCCTGTCTCCGTGAGAGGACAGATTGAAATGACAAAGCCGAGTTACCCTCCTCTGACATCCTGCTTTCTGTCTGTCTAGTCCTATTGATGACCTGCTTTACACCAATCAATACATGAAATAGGGACAGTTGGCTTATGGGTGTTAGTATTAGTAGAATGACTACATGCTTTGTTACAGGGGCTTTGGAGTATAGTGATGCATTTATAAATCCCTCACAGGTCTGAGGACCCTATGGAACAGCTGTGATTTTGGTCAGCATAAGGATCAAGTCACATTTCGTTCAGTCGGTGTGAAAAAAGGAAATTAGGCCCAAATTACTCAAATTGAGTATTTGAATGTTTCCAGTTATAGAATATTTGTTTCAGTCATCTTTTTGTTTATCCACCGCAAACAAAATGTTTGTAGAAGCTGTGTATTGGACCACAAGCTGCTTCCAAACAAATCTCTGCTCATGTCTGCACACATACTTACGCATATTATTGGACTTCAGGTGATCTTTGAGAGTTTTTACATCTTTCACCACACTAGCTCTTTGCCTCAGGCCTGACTCCCTTACTTTACTTGTACATACACATGCACACAACACACATAGTTGCTCAGCGACACGACAGGAGCGCTTACACGAGCAGTTTGTCATGCTCAATAGCCCAGTTAACTGTGATTTGGAGTCAATTCTGCTTCCTCTCCACTGTGAGCCATGCTATTCTATGGCTGCTTGCTGTCCTTGCCTGAGGATCAGTAAGTGGAGGTTACAGCTCTCTCTGGAAGACGGATGGCCAGGTCAGGCTCCCTGTCCGTCAGCTATTAACTCTTATTTAAATGGCTGACAGCCCAGTTTTCTGTGTCTTATAGGGCATAAAGGAGAGGTTTGTGCCAGTCGGTCGCAAATATTTTTCATAGCCAGAAGCTACGGCAACAGACGCTGAAGTTATGAAATTTAAAACGAGGGAAATTTTTCAGATACTAGTTAGATGCTAGCCCAGGGCTCAACCCAGACAGCGTCACAAACACACATTTCCAACCTGTTAGTCACAGTTAATTCCCTGCATTAAACTCTTTTCTGACACTGGAAACTAATAGTTCTAATGCAGTGGTATCAACCAGACAGGAAATCACCTGATTCGTTTTATCACCTTTGTTCCTTTACCTCTATGTCTAATGTTTAATCCTGTTCTCCCTCTCTCATTTCTGGTTTTCTCACTGGGTAGTTATTTTTTTGTCTGACCAATCTCCAGACAAGTTACATTGAACATGTGTGTACACATAACCATGTTGTCCACCTGTGACAAGTGCTCTGGCCTGTATTCTCTGCTGTACTCTCTGTTTTTTTGATCCCACAAATGCTAACAAGAAGCTGTTCCCTTCACATACACACGCTTGTCATCCTCTTAATATTTTGACAGCTGACCCTGATATAGAACTATTTTAAGACCTGGGCTGGACATATGTGTGTGTGTGTGTGTGTGTGTGTGTGTGTGTGTGTGTGTGTGTGTGTGTGTGTCATGTTTCTGTTTTTCTCACTGGGTAGTTATTTTTTTGTCTGACCAATCTCCAGACACATCACATTGAACATGTGTGTACACATAACCATGTTGTCCACCTGTGACAAGTGCTCTGGCCTGTATTCTCTGCTGTACTCTCTGTTTTTTTGATCCCACAAATGCTAACAAGAAGCTGTTCCCTTCACATACACACGCTTGTCATCCTCTTAATATTTTGACAGCTGACCCTGATATAGAACTATTTTAAGGCCTGTGTGTGTGTGTGTGTGTGTGTGTGTGTGTGTGTGTGTGTGTGTGTGTGTGTGTGTGTGTGCGTGCGTGTGTGTGTGTGTGTGTGTGTTGCTGTCATGTGAACAGATAAGTGGTACGTCAGTCTGTCTGGCATATTGTGTTTGGCATATTTCAAATGGCTTCTGTCAGAGAGCACTAACAGCGAGTGTGATTTACAGGATGCAGAGACAGTCCAAACACTCTAAACAATGAGCCAATCTTTTAAAAGCGTTGACTTTTTAAATACTAAACACACTCAGCAATGTGCAGATTCTACAGACTTTTGTGTTAATACTTAAAGTTTAGAAATTCACACTTGTTGCAAAGGTTGCCAAATGTAATAATTTTTAAAGATAATTTTAAAGTAATCATTTCATTGTCTTTCCGTCCTGCAGGACCTGCACACCATCTACTGCCACCTCTACCACATGGATGTCCTCTCTCACCTGAGGGAACATCAGCTAAGGTAAGTAATTAATACAGATAAATGGCGAGTCAATTGCTGTATTATTTTACCAGATTAGGTCAAGAATAACCTATAGGCCAACTTTCTGCATTCACTGCACCATACCACAGGTCTGTTTGTTTTTACATTGGCTGTGCTGTTCCCCTGACATTTAGAAGGTGGTTGTTATTTGGTGGTTATATGTTCATACTTAACATATTTCAAATGTTCTGTTTGAAGGCAGCTTGTCACAATAATATTTGAACTGACATGCTCTTACCATACCTGCCGGTCTGAGACTTTCTGGTAATTAACCTAATACTGACATCCGATAGGGCTTTTGTCTCCCGGCAGCAAACCTTGGTTCTTTTGTAATTGGGCTCAAATGACCAAAAATATAGATATACTGCAGAAGTCTGGTGCAGCACAATCCTGGTTGGGCTGCAGCATGAAATGAGTAGTAGGTCACCTTAACACTGAGCTGACAGGCAGTAATGATCGACATATCAAATGGGGGAGCTTCTGGTGGGAAAGTCTTCGATGGATTTGTGGTGGCTTGTCAAAGCTGGAGATATGCTAAGGATGTTTTTGAAAGGAGAGGTGACATCCTTCTTTCTCTCTCCCAGGTCGATGTGTACCTCGGCTAGGTATGAGAGACATGAGGCCAACCACGCCCTCTTCTAGTAAGTACAGGCTCTCACACTGCAGGGAGTGCAACACTGTTCTGCTGCATTCACTCTCTCTTTGTTAAAATAACTTTTATAAAATGGTTTGGCTCAAAACATTTTTCAGTTTTACATATTTAACCAGTTGAAGTTTCACTGAATAGCAATGTTGAAAGTGAGGTGAGAAAATTAAATGAAGAGAGAAAAGAGGAAGGGCATGAAGGCAGGAAGTGTGAGAGATGTCCTGGTGATGTATTATTGTCCTCACTACAATCACATTAGATACTCAGTAGTTTAATTTACCATTCAAGTAAACAAACCCTCCCACCCAGCACACACACACTCATACACACGCACAAAACAGCTTACCTCTCTACCTGGGTTCAGTCTTAAGTACCTCAACCCAGAACAAAGCACCTGCCGTGTACAATTAGTCTGATATGCACACACATCATCACGCACACACACACAGAGCAGCTGAATGCAATTGAGGTCTCAGATGAAACCATAATTAAAAGCAGTTAATCATGTTGGCATCAAGATGGTCTTAGGACAACCAGATGAATCAAAGAGCACAAATGCACAAACAAGTACAGAAATGGTTCACTCACATGCTTTCTCACACTTTAGGTGTAATGAAGCATCGACTGCAGTGTTACACTGTTTGAGAGTTTCACACCAGTGTGTTCTATTTCTCTGCTTCAGCCCTGACAGCATCGCTACTTGTTGGTACATCCTGCTCTCTGGATCTGTCTTTGTGAAGGAGCACATGTACCTGGCAAGGTGCTGGTATGTAATAACACTGATGCACACAAACGCACACACACACTCTTAACCATCTCATTCCTCTTACTGAATTGTGCTCATTTCAAACAAAGTGGCATTTTCGTGACATTACACGTGAAAGCTGAGCTATCTTGTTTTTAGTATGTTGCTCTTTATATTAACACTTTTGGAAAAGGAAGAAGAATTCAGATGGGATTGAAATGAAACATTTTTGTGACAGTTGATGATGAGAAGATGTTGACACTTCTGGGCAGAAAGTCACGAGGACAATTTGTGACCTAATAACCAAATGTCATCAGAAATGATGATCCTCCAACCTCCAAAGACACACTAGGAGGCCATAAAAACCCCAGAATACCTTTACGCAGTGATGTTGCACCTGTTTAAACATGGGAATAGGTTGTAACAAGGAAAGCTGTGGCAGAAATTGCTCTAGGTCTGTGCTCAGCGCCATCGTATATCTTTCTTCTGCTACTGGAGTCAGCTGTAACTGAAGCATTAAAGACCAGAAACAGAAAGGAGGGGGAAGTACCAATGGTGCATTTATATCTCTGTACTAGTGTGTCAAATGTCCCTAATTAGGATGCTAAGCACCTACCTCCTTCCCCCCTTACGAAAGTCTGACAGAAGCGTCGGTAGAAGAACTAGAGTTTGGAGTTCGGACTAAACCAGGTCAGGGTACATGAATGTAGAGTTAGCAGGAGCTGGTGTGATGTTTAAAGGCAGTTTATCCAGCAACAACACAAAGCACCAACTGACCAACTGCAAAAGTATCAATAACCTCAGGGCAGTTAAGACTGCGTGTGTGTGTCCGTTCTATTGAAGGGTCAGTTGATAACAGAGCAGGGTGGGGGAGGGTTGTTGCCCTGCAAAGGACTGGAGGGTTCGTGCGTCTGTGTGGTGGAGTAGTAGTAGCAGAAGCAGCAGGGGGCTTGGAAAGGGTCAGAGAGGGAGCTAATGGGGGGGAATAGTGTGTGTGTCTGTGTGTGTGTGTGTGTGTGTGTGTGTGTGTGGAATGCGGAACCCCTGGCAGAACAGTAGCTGGCCATGTGTTCCTGAGCAGCCTGCCCGCCTGGAGCCCAGAAGCACATCCAGGCAGGAAATGAGCAGGCTACACACACACACACACACATCCCTGGAGCCAGCGCACAGACAGAACAGAACAGGGTAGAGCAGGAGGGAACACACACACACACACACACTCCCTCACTTGAAGACAAACTGAAAGGCTGACAGTCACTTCTGCTTTGTGAGGAAACTTTTTACATGTAATCTGGTGAATGAAACAAACATACTTGGATCTGAGCCTGGGAAAACTGGAACATTATACTTTCCCCACTTCTCTTTGTGGATAATATGTCGGATATAATTTTACCTACAAGGAATCCAAAGACGTGGACCCCCAGCATTTCTGTTCCTGGTCAGTGATTTTATGGTCTTTGTTTGTTTTCTTTCCAGACTTGTTCACATTATTTTTGTCACTGTATTGTAGCAGCCGTTGTATCTACTTGAGCTGAGAGATTTCAAAACTCCCTCTCTCTTTCTCCGTGCATTCTCCAACCCAGTATGCTCCATTTTCTGCCTGCCATCGTTTAACCAGTTCGATGGCCAGGAATTCCCCCTGGCACTGTGGCAGGATAGTTTAACACTAATGGACCCCAAAGCTCTGGAAAGCACACAGTAAACGTCTCAGCGTTATCTGTCGTCATTTCTTATTTCCCTCTCAAATGAAGTGACTTATGCTTTTGGTCAACATATAGTGTTGGTGAAGTTTAATTTGTTTGAGTGCAATGAGGGGCAACAGAAATAATAAGAGAAACAATAAGAATCAAACCCTGATTTGGATGCCAACAGACGGCATCGCTTATATATTCTAAATGAATATGTGTTTAACACATTGTTTTTAAACTTGTACTTCCTTGAAGCTCAACAAGTAAAACATTGACAGTACTGCTCACTGTTAATTTGCTGCAGCACAAGAATGTCAATATTACATCAAGATAGTCAAGGATAGTGAACAATAAATGAATTCAAGTGGTTATCAGTCCTGAAGCCATGACGATAACTTAACTTGGGTCATGGAGCAGCAGCTGTTGGTGGCGCTCTGTTTTGATCCCTTATGGTTAACTTTTAATTGGACCCCTTTAACCGATCCCAAGTTTGTAATGTGCTGTAATGTTTTTGAATGACCTGCTGCCATCATGACTTGGAGTCTGTGTGTCTGTGTTTGACGTGTTTGTGTGCGTTGGTGGTCTGTCTGTAATGTTGACTGCTGGCCAGCTTTTCGTTCGTCTGAAATGCATGTGTGAGTCAGAGTGGTCAGTGTTGGCCAACCAAATCCAGAAACTGAGAGGAAGCTCGGCTGAGGGAACTGAAAAGTAGAAGAGAGCATGATTGTGGTCCGCAGTTCTCTTTCTTTATTTTTGGTAATCATTACCATAGAAACGTGTGCTAAGTGGGCTTGGTCCTGTGCTTGGATTTGACTTCTGAACTAAACTCTCTTAAACTTTGTATTGGCTCAATTTACAATTGACAGTATTGATATCATTGAAGGGCAAAGTGCACAGTTCATCTTTAGGTTGTCTTCCAGCATGAACTTTTGCGTATTGTGGTTGATTTTTTTGTTCAGAATCAGACTTTTGTTTTTAACATTCACTGAGATATTTTCCTAAACCTTGATTAGTATTGCTATTTGGGTACATCGTCGTCTCTTCCTGGCCTTCTCGCACCTCAGGTTGTGTGTGGCCTTCGCTTCAGGGCCGCTGTCAGGGTTTATTGCCCAGGGTGGTGCAGCTGTTACCGGACTCGGGCTGAACCTGTTCTCCCCGTTGCCAGGAGAAGTCATCACCTGCTGAAATACAGAGCAGGCACGGCTTCAATGCTGGGAGAAGAATTTCCCAGTTTGAGGAAAATTTAAAAAATTAACAAACTTAAATCTCATCCAACAAATGATTGTGGTGAGAGCAGATTTTTGTTAACAGGGTCTGAGACATAACTGTTTAAATGATTAGGTTGGATGTACAGTGATAGAGAGTTTGTTTTATTATTAAGTGGCTTCAGAATTGCAGGAAATGATTACAATGCTGTTGCCTGTTGGATTATTGCTTTCCTTCTTTTAGGCATTCAGGAAATTGCCTGATTATTGATCAACATTGTGACTGATGAAACATTTTCTAGAGATAAATTTAGGAGGTAGATATAGGAGTTTTTCTTTTGGTCTCTATCTACATAAAGTAAAACATCTTTTAATGTTTAAGTACCACTCTGATCTGTCCTGTGATTCATCCTGAACTTTGCTGAAGTGAATAAACTCATAAGATAATATCTCCACACTGTGGCCATGATTCATGGCAAATACGCTCCTCGGCGTGTTTGTTTGTTGAGTTCACGAAACTCTAAACCCACTTTATTTCGCAAGACCAAAGACTTCGAGTGGTTTTAGTGGTTTGTCTTATTTCCTCAGTCAGACACAGAATCACATCAGCTGACAACAGAGGGGTATCAGATCTCTCTTCATCCAGCGGCACAGTATCATTTGGTGGGCACTCACACACACACAAACCCAATCACTCACTGAGGGATGACTCACGTTAGTTGATCCTACTACTTTTGTGGTATTACAGTAGGTCAGCGAGAGAGGAAGACAGATGATTGAAGAAGCAGGAGAAGCTGTACTGAGATGGATTTAGTGTTTTGTCCAACCATTACTACAGACAGACATATAAACAGTACATCCACTCCACTGTGAAGCATCTGCAAGCTGTAGGTCCTCTGCAGCTTCTTGGTAATTCCCCTTTACAGTCTCCCAACCTACACACACACACACACACACACACACACACACACACACACACACATTGTTACTATCTTTGGGAGACACTTGTAAACATATTACATTGCCTGGTCTCTTACCCTCTCATCAACCATCCCAGCTAAATGCCTAACACCTGTACCTTTACACTATGTCTTAACCATCAAAGAGTATTGCTTTCCCCAAATTCCCCAATTTTTACCCCTGGTCAATACACACACACACACACACACACTCTCACAAGAGAAGACAGTCTTGGCAGGCTTGGTGCTGTGCTGACAGGAACCACGCGTCTCGCCTCACTGGAGTGTAGAGATATCTGTCGGAGTCGGCCTGACCTCCAGGCTAAGGGCTCTGAGAGCACTCGGAGCCCAGCAGACTGCATTCCTCCCTGGAAACCCTTAAAACCACACCTATTGTTAGGACTCTGGTCTGTTGCATTTTTATATATTTAAATATATGTATAATATTTACAGAAATGTGATAAATGCCTAGAATTAAAAAGAAAAGCAGCTGATTTTTGTAGCTGGTTGTTATGTTCTACAAGTGACATGATAATGAAGTATCCGATGATTCTGGGGGTGTGAAACAATTTGAGGAATTCAGTGGTGGTGGACGTGGTTCCTCAACCCATGTGTTTGCAAGCATCCACTTCACTGACGTGTCACTGCCAGACGACGGTAAACCCCTCACAGCTCGAGGAATGTTTTTCGCAGCTGACACTTGCCTCAGTGTAGGGAGCCATGAAAAAGCTGTATCTCCCTGGAGGAATTAAATATCACACAGTTGGCTGATGTAGGTGCAGTTAAAAAACACTTTTAAGTGAGGTGTTGAATATATTAGTTCTTGGTTTGGTGTGGGCCTAGTTTAACTATGGTATGAATTGATTTTAGTGATTGTGCAGACATGGATCCGAATATCCTTTATCCCTTTGATAAGACCACTGATTTCACAAGCTCCACATTACACTTTTACCATTTCCAAGAAAATCTGTCTGAAAAAGTAACAGCATTTTTTACCCCCTCATCAAAACACATCACAAAGACAGACTTTCATCTGAGTTTTAATCAAGAGGCTGACATTGTTAGAGCAGTGTGTGCAATGGTGTTAAAGTATGATCAAGGAGATAATGAGAATAAAGTTTACTGCTGCTTCTTTTCTTTTTTTCGGAGGGGCGACGAAAAGGGAGAGCCATCATTAAGACGATAAAAAAGTAAGGGAGGTTTGAAAGGGAATGCACAATGGCATGAGGAGAGGGAGGAAGAAAAGAGAAAATCTGAAAAAAACATATAGAGAAGTTAAGTGGACAGGGCAGACTAAAGAAACCAAAAGACCAACGGATGTAAGAATGGGAACTGAATGTGGCAAGGATAAAGGTAGGAAGGGATCAATGGAAGAAGAAATATGTGTAGAATTAGGGGGTAGGAGGAAAGAGAGAAGGTGCGGGAACGTCATCAGAGAGGAGACGTTAAGAGTGAAAGTTTGCTCTCCCTTGGCTCAGCACGCTGCCATAATTAAATCCAGCCGCTCCTCCAATCCTTAAACCATGCTGAGTCGCCACTTTTAGCGAGCCGACGGTAGCGAGACGTGTGCACAGCCCAGGCTGTTCTCAGGGATCGCCACACACACACACGCACACACACACTGATGGAGATGTTCAGACGGGGTGTCTCTTACGCACACACCCAAACACTTGGACAGTCCATGTGAAACAGAGACATGTATAATTACCATGTCCATAAACACAGACCCTCAGAGAGGGAGAGAATAGTCTTCTCTGTGTCTCTCACTCAAGCTCACAACGTCATATAGAGATGGTATATGTATAATATGGGACAAAGTAGTTCTTGTTTTTTTTTGTGAAGATATACAATATCAATATGAACCTCATGCTTTTGGTATTATCATACATTTAAAATTTGGATATGTGTGTTTGTAATTTAATTTCATCCAAACAAATCCAAACATTGTTAATTTTAGATACAAAAATGCATTTTGCCTATAACATTGTGGAAATGTAGAACATCTCAGGCAGTTTTTCTCTCTGTAACTTGCGTTGCAACTATGATACAAATGGTTTCAAAGGGTTAATAGTAAAATAGATTTTCATCCGTGGGTGGGCAAATGTGATTGACTGTGTCATCTCGTGTTGTGTTTGAGGGTTGACTGTTTTTTTGGGTTTGTTTTAACATTTGGTTGTGTGTGTGTGTGTGTGTTTTCTTTCTACAGTTTTGGAAAGCAGCTTGGGGGCAGACGAGGCTGTGAATGCATCACTTTGGAGCCATCAGAAATGATTGTGGTGAGTACAAACTCTCTCTCTCTCTCTCTCTCTCTCTCTCTCTCTCTGGTCTTTGTGTCCTTCCTTATCACCTCCTTTTTCATCCTCCTACCTCTCTAATCTCTGCCCCTTTGATTTTATTCATTTTATCCATCTTTATTTGATGTCTGTGTGTTGTCCCTTTCCCCCCATACTCTGATCTCATTCACCTTTTCCTCCTATTTCTTTCATCTCGCTTCCTCTTCTTCTTTCCCTCTCATCTCTAGATTCATGACAACAACCACTCTGACACAGACCAAATAGCATCATCGTCATTTATTGTCACTTAATTTAATTTCTTTCATTCAGTCACTGTGTCTGTGTTCAGTCACTTTTTATCCTCTCAGCTCTTTGGAGCCGACTAACATTCTATGCTTAAACATCAATACTCACATTTCAGTGTCTACTGTATGACTATCAATCTGATTAGATGCTGCTTATCTCTCTGTGAATGGCTGGTGGAAGCAAATGATCCTTAGGTATCAGACTGCAGCAAAAACTGAAAAGACAAAAAAGAAAGAAGCATCACATCTTTACCCAAAATCGAAGAAAAACACCAAATGACAAGAAGCTGTTAGGAGCACAAACGCACACGAGTGTGACTACACATGCACACTCTGAGATGAATGCATAAGCACAGAAGAGCAGAGGCACTGTGGTTTAGCCACACTGCAATGCAGCCAATCAGCTAATTAGGGCCATGGGAATAGTAGAGGCAGTGTAATCTGTGGCTGTCGTCATGACTCTGGTCACAGGATGGACAGGAGTGACATTCATAGACTAACAGGGTGCGGTTGTTTTTTTTTTTTGCGTGTGTGGGAATGGAGGGGAGTTTAAGGAAGTTAGTAAGTAGTGGGAAAAAGAGGAGTACGAATTAAATGAATGGAGAAAAAAAAGTCAGCATTCAGAACTGATGCATGTTGGCAGACAGATAGAGAGGGTTGAGAAAGGAAAAAAGTCTACAGTGGTCCTCAGCTGGAACCAATTTTCAATTCCTGTCCATACCATCAGTTATGAACAATAAGGCACGAGATGTCAGTGGATGGGAAAGCTGGTGGTCATGAGATAGATGGGAGCTATTTTTTAGTCAGGCACCCAGAGAGGCACCTATGCAGTGACATGGTCACAGGATAGACATGAAAGTCTGATACATCTTGAACATTCCGCCCAGGAACTTCCTGCATGCAACCTTAAGGCTGTCTGTCTCATGAGGCTAATTAAAAGGAGATGACACTTTTTGCCGCAAGGAGGGACACATCGATACAAACAACGGCCCCTTTTTACAACTGTTGTTTGGTATTTTATAGCGGCTCTGTCCCCTGTGCAGTTGATTCTGAGTCCATTACAGCTGGACTACCCACGCTGCAGTAGTTGTTCTGTATGTTGCAGCAGAAAGATGTGAACTACTGTGAAAAATTTCTGGTCTGACAAAATTTCCAAAAAAACTAAAGTCACTGCTGTCAGTTGATCACCAGTACAATCATTGTCAATGCACAACAGAAAGAACGTTTTAACCACTCAACATTATGCACTGGAGGAAGAAAACAAACTCCTCCTTCAACAAAACACTGGCACGAAAAAACTACAGGGAATGAATTGTATCAGCGGAATCCGTGTGCTGTGCTGTTTTTTTTTTTCTGCCTTGTGAGGATATTTGTGTATTTACGGTTTCCGGGAGGAAACTGTGGGCTCAGTGTATGCTCTGTGCGCGTGTCAGACAGCCAGAGAGAACGAGCGGACAATCATGTGAGTAAGACTGTGAGTATGCAACGTGTTGAGCAGCTGAACTCGGTCTTGAACCCTCCTCCGGTCCTCAGTCGAGGACAACTCTTGTTGAATCGGACACAAAAAGAGAGGAAACACGTATTTTTCTTGCCCTTATCGTCGTTCCACATGCTTTTGGTCTTTTAATTTAGGCCATTTCTGTCTTTTGTCCTGGATGTTGACCCCACAGGATGTAAAGTTTCGGGATCCCTCTGGACTTTGGAGCTTTTTTGGAAATTCGGACACAACACTTGTTTTCAGCTTTTGCACAGAGGTATTTCCTTGCTGTTTTCTCCCTCCACTTGTGGTATTTCCTGCTTTTATGTGTCGGTCTGGTCCCGTTTTTGCCTCACGATGAGTGTGCTCCGTTGGCACCGGCTGTCTGTGCTATGGAAGAACTGGATCTTCAACCAGGAGCCAGTGGAAGAGCCGGGCCCGATCTCAGAAGCTCCAGTCAATGAAGCAGAGCCACAGAAAAAGGAAGGGAACACAGCGAGGGTTCAAAACTCAACAGATGTCAAGACTTTGGATTATAAGAACCAGACGTCAGAAACTGAGAACCAGAACTTGGAATGTACAAATCTGAACTCGGCTCCTAACCTTCTAAAACGCAGCTGCTCAGAACCATGCTCTCAGGTGTCATGCCGTGAGGATCCTTCCTCCAGTTGTCCCCACAAACCCGAAGGTTGTGGCAGTGAATTGCGCCGAAGCTGGTATTCTGAGGAAGGTGTTGAATCTGTATTACAGGTGGATAACAGCAGCGAGGGGGACGACAGTTTTCTGCAGAGAGAGGGAGCCCAGCGGAGGTCCAGAAGGCGCTTCAGGAGGGTCAACCCCAGAGGAGAGCGGGAACTCATCACTGACGGCCAAGACCCTGCCAGCTATAATACGGTAGGTGAACGCAGCCACACAGAGGCCAATGCTTATCCACTTCAATGTGGCTAATGCAGTTGTTGAAATGAAATTCTGGGGTTAATAAACAACAAGGATAGAGAGGAAGCTTAACCAAACACAAAAGTCAGCTTGCCTTTACTTCTAACAGTGACATAATGACATGTGATGTATGATACGATATGTTTTAGTGTCCTCATCCTCTGTTTGTGAAGTCGTCAGGACTCTCTGGTGGTTTTGTTTTCTCTCTTTCATAAAGGGTTTAAATGCACAAACCATTTGTGTCACCTGCATTTCAGTGAAGTAAGAGGGGGATTTTGACAGGAGGCACAAT
Organism: Trinectes maculatus; assembly: GCA_016785345.1. NCBI lineage: Eukaryota > Metazoa > Chordata > Actinopteri > Pleuronectiformes > Achiridae > Trinectes > Trinectes maculatus. The sequence goes on along the minus strand of JAFBJQ010010497.1, from coordinate 109,168 downwards.
CTAACTGTCGTCTGAATCAGCAAGTAATGTCTGTGTGAGAAAAGTATTGAAATGTGTAAGCTTGACTTTCCCTCCCTCTGATATGATCACTGGGGCCACTAGTGTGTCAGTTACAGTTTCAACTAATCACCAGGAGCCACGCTTTGGCTGACACGCGCGTGCACACACACACACACACACACACACACACACACACACACACAAACTAACTTAAGCATGGAGATGTTATAATGGGCTTAAAAGTGGATGACAGTCCAGTCCAAATCTAAAGTACGCCGAAGACATCACAGGTGCTTGCATTATACTCCTGGTCATTGTTGATTGACTTGATCCTGGTGTCCTGCTCAGTTTCTCTTTTACTTCAGCCATGCTTTGTGTGTTATGAGTCACCGCTGGTTCACGCACCTGTTGTTTAGAAACAGGCAGTGTTGGGAAAAGCTGGCCGTTTCGACGTTGCCACACACAGACACACACGGCTGTCTGCTGAGACTGTGGGTGGCAGATAGGAAGGAGGGCTAACTGTGGAATAAACAGATGCGTGCCGAGAACAACCGACTATTTAGCAAATGGACGACATGTCGTTAAGTTTTAAATGCTCAACCTTGTAGAACTGAAGTGGCCAAATATTAAATTACAGCATCGAAAAGTCATAAAGTCGCTTTTTTTTCCTTTGCGTCTTCAGGGGTCTCCCTTTTCTGATTATATAATGCAGACTATAAATCTATGATGCACGCACAGATGCTCAAAGAGAGCTGTTTTTGTGGCTGTGGATCGCAGGATGTTGTTTAGTGGCCTTATTGAACCTTAATAACATCAGTAATCCATTATCACTGCTCTGCAATGGTGTCTGGTGTCTGGTATCTGTCTCTTAATGGCTTGCTCCACAGTGAATGAAACTTTGAATTTAGAGGAGGCCTTAAGAAATGGCAAAGAAAAAAAGGAAAATAGGGAAATAGGGAAAAAAGAAGGAAAATATAGCCCCTAATGGTTCTTTAAGAGACAAGACAATGACAGCACGGCTGTGACTGGCAAATTGTGCTAATTTGACCCACTGGATGTATTTTTCTTAATTTTGTCAAGACAGTTTTATTTTATTATGTCGTTTTACTCCCTGCATGTAGTATCCTGCGTGTGATTGATTTCTATTGATCCAGAAACCTTATTCCCCTTCAAGCAGGGAGACAGACAAAAGATCATGTGCATTCTCTCACTCACGATAACACACCACTGGGATTCGCTAATGACTGAGAGTCAAACCAAACACACATGCACGTACGCTGCACAGAAACAGACGTGCAGAACAATGCCCACATGCACACAGAAAGTCACTTCATTAAGACATTAGATGCCTCACTGGGTTACTGTGTTTCCCTCACTGGACAGATACCGTAGATAGATGAAGCCATAACCTCATTTGCCTTGCAGGGGAAACCTGCTCAAAGGGCTTTTACAGTCAGGCTACTGCACGGCACCCCAGGTTTATTAATTTAACATGACACAGGTTCCGCCATCTGCAGTGAATAGCCAGACCTGCATGAGAATAAATAACAGCTAGTGATGTTGGGAGGTTTACTAAATTTGATAGATGATCATTTTTAGGGATCAACCCAGAAACACATGACACAACTTGTAAATATATCCACAAGGACGTTTAGATATTTCCATGTGGGCTCACTGCAAAATAGTGATTTTTTTTATATATATATATATTTAGTTTCTGTTATCTATCAGTCTGGAACGTGGTTACGGAAACATGCAGAGCGTGAAGCTGAGTCCTCACTGTTTTGAAGCAACCCAGTGTCAGCAGGCACCGGAAACACCATGTCTCTTGCAACGTCTGTGGTCGGCCTGCTTCCTGTGTCAGGACGCAGAAATGTCAGACGTCTGCCTCTTCTCTTTCCTGCAAACACATTGCACGTGTTTCCTTGCTCTTGCTATACTGGAAGACACATGAGTCAAATGTGTAGACCTGCATTAATTTAAAAAAAAAATGTTTCAGCGCACCAGTGAACATCTGTGGTGATCTTTGTTATCATGTCCCGTTTGCCCATGTTGACTTTTTAGATCAGTCAGAACTAAGATCTTCCCACCATACCTGTTCTTAATAGCAGCAAACGGATATAAATATCATAATAACATATGTTAAATTTGTTACCATATATTAAAATACAATTTTGCTACTAGTGATCCCGTGTGTATCGAAGAAATTGTCCATCTGCTGTAGAGGATTTTTAAGAACAGCTACTAAAAGACCCCATAGGTGAAATATACTTTAATTTCAAGAATCCAGCTCCTTTTTCTTCAACATTTAATGTATGCGTGATCACCAGCCGCTGTGGTAGCTTGCTGAAAAAGAACATTTCCTGCACTGATTGTGTTGGAATGAACTCAGTGGTGCTGGTCGGTTTTATTGAGTTTTACTTGGCATCATGAAATGGTGAAGGTGTGAACATTCCCGTAATATCGCTGGCTTCCTCTTCATTGTCAGCAGTGTGCATATGGGCTCATGTTTTTGGCAATCTTTGTGTTGGTAAAACTGCAGATGTGCTTTGCGTGTGATCCCTTTTACCCCAGTGTTTGGGTGTGCCTGGTTTTCTTGCACTCGAGTGCCGCTCAGCTTTGTGTTTAAACATGGATGCATACAGCATGAAGGTTTTATATATGTCTGTCTTGCTCTTCATCTTCCCCTGACTTGGACTATTTATATTTTAGAGCCTCTTGCTGCTTTAATGCATCCAGTCCACTCTGAGCTCATCTGGTCTCGTTACATCAGAATACAGGTGGGGCCAGCAAAGCCCCAAAGGCCTCTCACCAGGTCTGCCATTGCTGGAGCGAGCAGGGGCCCCGGGAGAGATAAGGAGCCAAGAACATTGTGCAACCGCCAGGGGTGCTGCATGAGTACAGTGTGTATATAGTATTATAGTATAGTATATTGATTTTTTTAAATGGAAATATTTAATTTAAATTAATAAATAATTGATATTTTGAGATATTGTCACCTTTTCCTACAGGTCCGGTACAAAAAGGGTAGATTAGAATGCAGCTCCTTACAAACATCCACCCAACTGAGGTTCTAACTTGTAACTAAGATTTATTTTAGATGGAGAAGCAAAAGTGAAGGAGAAGAGAGGAAGGTGACTGGATAACAGGACAAGTGATTTTTTTTAAAAAAAGAGTGGGTGTGCAGCTGCAGGAGGAGAAGGACTGGTGCGTTGTGGGGATGGAGGTACGGGACACAAATGTGAAGGTTATGGCAAGGTCCGATGGGGGTTTAATGGGCAAGAGGAAGGATGGGGTGAGGTGGAGGGAGGTTAAGTTTGGGGAGTGAGGGAGGGAGGTCAAAGTAGGAGGTAGACAAGGAATTGATCCACAGAGGGTTTCAACTAGACTGATGAGGACGAGGGGTCGATTTGGTTTGTGACAAACGAGACAAACTGTCAAGAAGCAAAAAAAATAAACAAAAATTAGAAGGAATAAAATATTTTTTATTTGAACAGCTGGATCTACTACAAGCGATCATGTCCCATTCAGTGACTTGTTTACTTCCTCATATCGTGACTCAAAACACTCAACCCAGTCTTGGACCACTGATCTATTTCGGTGTGCTCCGGTACAGTACGCTGGGCAGCGGCGTGTACCATCAGGCCACTATCTGCGGCTGTTGTTGTAGCTAATTTTAGGCATTACATCAGCAGCGCTAAGATGACAACCTTGTTGAACCCTCTATCCATATTCATCTCTGCTTCTTCCCTCCTCCTCCTCCTCCTCTGCTTTCTCCTCGCTCCTCCCCCTGCTTCTCTTCCCTCTGTCCCTTGTCCCCCTCTTATCTTTTCTCTCTCTCTCTCTCTCTGCCATTTCCCTCTCTGACTGACCCTCATCTTCCCTGGTTTCTATATGAAAACACGCACAGACACATGGACAGTGTCTGTTTATCATGTTCAACATTCCTGTTGCCGAACTTTCAGGAAATAATATAAGAAAATCCACGACACAGATGTTTTAAAATCCAGCCAGGACCTTCTTCATATTTTTTCTAAATATCATCTAGTTTGAATTAAAGGCCAGTTTAGTTCATTTTGGATCAAAAGAAAGCAAAATTTATGTCCCAGACACAAAGCCTTTACTCCCTGCTTCCCTCTGCACACCACCCCCTCCCTTCCTCTGTTTGTCTTAATATTTCATCTGCTAGTCATCTTCACTCAATTATTTTTTTTTCTTTTGCCGGCCGGCACGCCTCTGACTCACTGTTTTCTCTCATTTGCTTTCGATATGTCTGTCTTACCCTGTGTGTTATTTCTTCATCTTTTTTTGATGACGTTTTCATCTCCACTTATCGTAATCGCAGTCTTCCCCAGAGTTGCAGGGGGATGACACTGAGCGAGTTGTCATCTCTTTGTTTGACCAATTGTGTGTCACATCAGACACATTTAATCAAGGGTTTTGTTTTTTTTCCTGTGACAGGAAATTACACATTAACTTTTCTCAGTTTTGCTGTGGCTCTTTTTAAAACTGCTTCACATAAAGATCAAAACAAAATCAGTTGTCGCCTGCCGGCCAAGAGGGAGTTGCTTTTATTCTGGATTCATCTTTTCCTCACATTTCTTCCAACCTTTTTTCTTTTGCCTGTTGTATGTTTTCGCGTCTCTTGCTCTTTTGGTCTTGAATCTGTTTCTGTGGGAACCAGTCGGAAAGGGAAGGGCCAGTTTAAATGGCAGGAATTCCTGTCTTGTCCTTCAGGCAGAGACACAAACTTGCTCACACAAACAAACACACACACACACACACACACACACACCCACACACACACACACACACACACATGATCAGATGGCTGCAGTCGTCACATAGTTGTCTCTTTGTGTGGGCTCTTTGCACACAGTATGTTATTCTCTGTCTTGTGTGTGAGCAGAACTTACTGTTCTTTGTGTACACAGGAAACCACCTGATTGTTTTTGATTTTGATCAGCGCTACCTCCATCCACATTTGCTTAAAGGGACTGAACCATCCACTCCCTGATGAGGAGATATATTATTATCCGCTCATTTGCTCTCTGTAACAATCAGACTCCGGACTGTCCGCGGGAACACTTCAGCCACCCGACAGAGAAATATACGGCTTTAACAACTCAGCACTTCTCTGGGTTTCAAAGTGCTACAGGGCACAGCTACAGCTGTAGTCAGCTGACTCAGTTTAATTAGCCTGACAGAACTGATTAGCTGTGAGCATCAGCATCACATACACACACACACACACAGTGCGCATCAGTTTTATTTAATGCGCACATGTGAAGGTATGTCATGTATAAGGGTTTAGAATGTTATTAGTTTTTCTGTTTGAAAATGTTCCACGCACACATTCTGTAATTGTCTCGCCCCATTTCTTTCTTCTTGATCTCGATCTTGTCTCTTCCTTCATCTTTAATTCTCTTTGATTCTCTCAGTCTGGAGGCTTTATGTGCCACTATTTTTGTCTCCCTGTCTTCTTCATAATGCTATCACCTGGCTTAACCCGGAAAGCGCACACAAGCACGCCATTTCCTATGTATGCAGAAGTGCATGCGTCTCTCAGCTCTTTTGGGGTTGAGCTTAGAATCAGGTCAGTCACTTGATACCAGACAGTTGACTCCTTTGAACTCTCATATTGCGAAACCACATGAAGATGTGCATCCACACAATATTTTGCACAAATGTGAAACTGAACACATATTTGTCATGAAGGTTTTGACTTTAATTTTCAGAAATCCTTTTCTATCTATCTATCTATCTATCTATCTATCTATCTATCTATCTATCTATCTATCTATCTATCTATCTATCTGTCTGTCTGTCTGTCTGTCTGTCTGTCTGTCTGTCTGTCTGTCTGTCTGTCTGTCTGTCTGTCTGTCTGTCTGTCTGTCTGTCTGTCTGTCTGTCTGTCTGTCTGTCTGTCTGTCTGTCTACCTACCTACATATATACATATCCCTCGTCCGGAGGCAGGGCTCCATGTGCTTGCTGCTGATTGGCTGTCGAGCAAAAAGATGATGTCATTCCCAGTTGGGAGGTGCGTATCGTTTCACATACACACACGTTGGGAGTGAGGGAATCGAGGAGGGTAGGGATCCTGGTTCGCAGCAGCAAGTGGAAGGCGAGTGGAAATGGGAGCAGAGAGAGAGAGAGAGAAGGGGGTGGCTACTGTAAATGAATAGAAACTGAGGCAGGAAAAATGCTAATTTATGGCAAACCGAGACAGAAATGGCTAACATTGAAGACTGCATGAAGAAGGAGACAATTAGATGTGTGAGTGTGAGTAAGGGGCTAAGACCTAAACTGAATGAAAGAGAGGAAGGTTGGAAAAAGCATAATGGTGAGGGTGAAAGAGATCCTCCCCTCTGTTTTCATTTGTCCCCGGCAAACTGTGATTCCCATTCAGCATCGATTGGAGATACAGTGAACACGTTAAATAGAACTTCTGTATCCTCTGCATTTCAACAGTTAGCAATTGAAAGTGAAATAAATTTCACTCTCTAAACATGTTTGTTTTGGTTTTAACTTGGACCACTCTTTATTTTCAAGTCAGCGCTGATTGGGGAAATCGCTCTTGTGCCATTTCTCCCCCAGTCTGAATTTCTCGGCCGGTACCCTGATCGTTTGATGCTTTACATGTGACAAGATCACGTTCAGAAATTGCAGCGTCAGACTGCGCAGCAGTGTGTTGTATGAAGAATGATTTATCATTGACTCTAATGCCTTTCTTATGGGTCAAATACTGTGTCACAGATCCTCCAGACGGGGGCTTTTTTTGGGGGGGGACCCATTATCGGCTCGTGCTATTGTGTCATGTGTTCACATTTGCAAAAACACTGCAGCCGTCTGTCCTTGTGTCTGATAGGGGCTTTGTGATTTATTCTGCCCCACCACCCGCTTTTTTGTAATTTATGCGGCACACTCACAAAGAGGAGAGGGGGGGTTTGCCTCAATACACTCAGCTTTATGTTACCAGCAGATCAATAGAGATGCTCCCTCTCGTTCCTTTCTGTCTCTGTCTTCCCAACTATCTCTCTCTCTCTCTGTCTGTGCATCTCTGTCACCCTCATCCACATCTGTCCAGCAGCCAATCCATCTAATGCAGTTTTCCCTCTGCTTGCTCTGGCTTCATCCACATCACCTCCCATCCTCTCTCTCTCTCTCTCTCGCTCTCTCTCTCGCTCTCTCTCTCGCTCTCTCCATTGCTGCCCAGGTGATGTCATTCTTTTTCAGCTGGATTCTCCTCCCTTCTCCCTCCTCCCTCCCTCTCACTCTCTCCGCTTCCCATTAGCGGCTGGCCTCTCCACAGCGCAGCATCCTATCCACACTGGCTTCTCTCCACTGGGGGGGAGAGGGAGGATGAGTGCCGGTGTGAGGTGTGAGCGCTAACCAGAGACGAGTGCTTGAAGCTGGGACACAGGACTGGGATCATTGGTTCCTGCCGTGGACTGCATGCACCACTGGAGCTCTGCATAGGGATAAAGAGTTGCAAAGAGGCAGAGAAAGGAGTTTGACATAGGCAGAGAGTGAGGAAGAGAGCAGAGCCGCAGGAATATTGTGCAGGCTTTTGGGAAGTGACAGGGGATTGTTCGGATGACTTCAAGCTAGCCAGGAAGCTTCTTCCCAGGGGGCTGCAGATGCATGGACAAGCTCCTCTTTTTATCCAACGCCGGCTCCTTTATTGAGAAGGGAAACCCTTGTTTTTTTGCATAAGGAAAGTGAATATAGAAGATGACTGAACGAGTTTCTGCTTTCAACTCACAAATTTTAAAATATTAAGATTTTTAGTTGAATGGCTTTATTATTTTTTTTTACCTCTTTTGGGGATTAATTTTAAATACTCTGCTGATTCCCAGTATTCCCAAAATATCTATGAGAAATGTTTAAGCTTCCTTGTTGAGATTCCTTTGGATGCTCTCGAAGAGGGAATGCTTGACACATGAATGGATCTGCTTTGATTTGAGTGACATCTGACAGTCATCCAGCCAATTGTCTGCCTTTTACTCACAAATCAACACTGCGGATTTTTAAAAACGTCTTCTGAACATTTCTCTTGAAGCAAAGCCATTGACATCAACCTGTGTCCTTCCCTGTAACTTATTAATCTATTTTTTCTTCATCTCTTGGTGAACGAGGGGAAACTTCCCCTCACCGCCACCCTCCCTCCTGTGAAAATGGCTTTCCTGGTCCGTTGCTATGCCAACTGCTTGCAGCCTTGGTCCTCCAAAGTAAGCGATGTCGTAATCCCTTTTCTGGCCAGTGCTTCTGGCTTAGGATGCTGCCGCCTGTGTGTGTGTGTGTGCATGTCTGTATTACTGAGAGCGAGCGGGGGTGAGAGAAAATGATTGATATGCATATGAAGAATATTTATTGTGTCTGTTTAAAAAGGCATGCATGCTTTGGTTCCTCCTTTAGAATGAATTTTAACACTTGTAAAGTGATATCCACAACTGATGGCACCATGCAAAATCGTTTCCCACTCCCTAAATTGTAGGAAAAATAGACTAAATAAATACTAAATTAATAAATAGGGAAAATCATCACTTTCCTCATCACCTGCACAGCCTTTGAATGACCCAAAAATAAGAACACATATTTTGCATACCACATATTGCTAATTTAGTTGTGCATGTTTATATTTTTAATGGTCATAAAACAACTTTGATTTGGATGCGGGAGTTATTTTTGGCTTTGCACCAAAATGTATTATTTGCAATAGCTGCAGCTAGAATGCTCCGTACCCTCAGAGTGACTGACTGATCTAATGGTTTCCCAAAAAGATACAAACCCCTGTAGCTGTGAATGTGTGTTTTTTTTTTTTAGATCTTTGTAGCTTTTGCTTAAAGCAAAGATCGTAGATGATGGGATCAAAGTTCTTATCAAAAACATATATTCTAATCTCAAATTGAAGTAAAGTAGTTACATTGGTCAAAAGTTACATGACACAAGTTAGGTCAATTTATGTATATTTGTCAGTCTACACTTTTATCCTAAAAACTGAGAGATGTGTTTTGAGTCTTCACGGAGGGATGATTAAAAAAACGGAACAAAAAAAACCAAAGCCACAATGGCAAAATGGCATGACCCCAGGTTGTCGTGGGAGAACGGCAGTCAGATAGATCCCTATGTGTCCATCTCTTTTGGAGCGTCTGTCTGGGTGCGGAAAGCCTAAGAGATGTTTGTCTTAATTGTGTGAGTGTGAATGTGTGTTTGCTCCTACGCGCACAAGGTTTCACCAGGATAAGTAATAATTAGGTCTCCGGAGATAAAGTGCTAAAGCGAGAAGATGTTCAGAATGAGATAACACATTAAACCACTTCACCACACGCTGTCTTAAATACCTTATTAGCCATCTGTATTACTATTCATCTCTTTTGTGGTCCAGAAGAGGCAGAGATCTCTCACTGCTTGCAAGGATCTGACTGTCACCACTTTTTTCACAACGTGGACCTGACTTGTACTTGGACCTGACATAATAAATGCTTAAGCTCCAGTTTACGCTAAATCTTTCAAAGCTGTTTTTGCATTAACTGAAGTTGAGCTAGTGTTTCTGTGTGTCTTTGCTGTCGCATCATAGATCCGGTATCCAGTTTATCCTCAAGTCTGAGGTTTTGTCCAGGGTGGCCTGTTTGAAGTCTGTAGTTAATTGGTCGGTGTCCATGATTGGTCCACCTTTGCAAAGGTTAATTAAGTTTCACATTAACATGTACTGTGTCTGGAGGTACAGTAGTAATTAAAAGCACTGCAGTCGAATGAGAGGGAAGAAAAGCAAAGTTGGCTAATGAGAGGTCAGGGTGGTCTGCAAAGGGATTTATATCCTCAGGAAAGCTTTTGTGGACTCATTCACTGCAATCTTGAGGAAGGAGGGATGAGGAAAGGGGGAAAAAAGATGAAGAGCGGTCTTCAGGCGTGCTAAAGAGGGGAGAAAAAGAGAGAAGTGACACATGGAAGAAAAAAAATCTGTGAGTAAGAGAAACCTCTGAAGCAGTGATTTTTATTCCAAAAGGATAAAATATTTCGCAGTTTTATCATTGACTGCCCTCAGAATAGCAGCCAATTATTTTCTCTAGAAGTTGGTTTATTATGTGTTGGCAGGTCTGCACTGGCTGGGATTTGTGATATTCTTCACTGTAGTAATGGCGGATTCATCTTCTACCAGAATACCACTCAGTGGGCCACAAACCTCCTCCAGGGCCAAACAACACTAAAATTGTCTCATTTTCTTCGAAACTCATTGAAATGATGAATCTCGCAACTGGATGGTCTTCCTTCTCAGCCCCTACCTGTGTCCTCCACCAAGTACCAAGATGAAAGTCACTCTGCTAACAGACACATGTGAAAAAATGATGATAAACTGCAGCACTAGCATGCTATGCTCTCTTGGTTATAGTGTCTGACATCAGTGAATAGTTATTGAAATATTGACTGTGGCTGGAAATTTGGCATCAGATGACAGACAGTGAAATGTAGGCCGGCAGAGCTGCTTCTCGGGACCAGTAGGTTTTATCTTTGAAGCCACCGACCAGTTGTTATGTCTAAAATGTATTTAGATCTCTCATAAACAACACAGGACTGTAAAAGGCAGATCATCTTGTGATGATCTTCTCCAAATGAGGCCGTCTACTCATTTTTCGACATCTTGCTCGCATTTTCATGTTACCGTGTTCTGTTTATGGGCCAACTGTCTTTTTTATAACACATCTTGCTCATTCCCAGCACAGACAACCTCACATCCTCCCGCTGCTGGAAGACTTGTCGAAATGTTGTGCTGCTGAACTCTGCTGACCTTTCCTGCCGTCTACACAAGACCTAACTTTTCTCTTTGCTTGTTTTTTTTTTTGCTTCTTCTGCATTCTCTCTCTGTCTTCCTTTATGTGTCTCTTTTGTCTCTCCCATCTGTTTTAAATGAGAACTTCCTGCTGTCTTTCCACCTTACCTTTCCTTTCTCATCTGTTTTAAGTAGGGACTCTTCCATTCACTACTACACTGCTTTTTCTCAGCTGCCCTTTCTCCTTCCCCATCTATTATTTAAACATCAATAATGGGGCCTGATGTTGTTGTTGATGCCTAGCTGATGCTGCTGTTGTTGCTGCCCTGCTGGGCTGTATCTTCACCCAACTGCTGCCTCATGTCTTATAAATCACAGGACTCCTTCTGAAACCATCTGCATCCTCACATACCCAAACTGCAGCTCTCGGTTTCTGCACCCAGCACCTTTCATTACTACTTACCACTCTTCCAGGTGGCTTGTGTTTTCTCCTCTTTTCTTCTCACTTCCTTATTGCTTGACAGTAGTGTGGTGTAATCATGCACTTGACATTTTTAAATAATTAGCTCATAATTTTGCTTAAGATTCACTCGACTGCACAGTACTTTTCTATTTTGCCAACATGTTACACAAAGAAGTCAAACTGACTTTCGTGGAAATATGTATTTGTTCTTTTTTACATATAGTTTTGGAAAACCTGTATGTATTGATCTCTGGAGAAATCGTTGATTGATTTAACACTTTATCGCTTCACTGCCCAATGGAAAGACATTTATATTATTTGGAGAAATAATATGGAAAGAAATGCTACACAGCAAGACATACGACATGTTAATAGTTAGCTGGAGGGTTAGGTTAGTTGGAGAGTCTAACCTGACTAACCTAATGTGAGTGTGAATGATTGTTGTTGTCGCTTTATATGTTGGCCCTGTGATAGGCTGGCGTCAGCTGGGATTGGCTCCAGCTCCAACTGTGACCCTCAAGAGGATAAGTGGTAGAAAATGAATGAATGAATGAATTCCTCAGTTTGGGCTGCAGAGAGCAGCTGGTCCCGACCTAGGTGGATCCAGGCTGCTGCCTCTGCTTCCCTCAGCAATCAATGGCTCTTGCTGAATACTGGCATAATCAGTTTGTGTGGACCTGTGCTGCATTGAATAGGAATGTGGCTATAGTTTCATTGGTAGGGGAGAGGTTCAGTGGGATGATGGACTCTGTGCCAGGGCAGGAAGGGCATGGCAAGGCGGTTCAGACAGATGGACAGGTAGGCAAAGTGATGGGCATGTTTAAACGAGTGGCATAATGCACTGAAAGGAAAACACAGGGTGTGCTCATACTAGATGGAGTTTAAACCTAGTTGACAAGTAATTTCTCAGTCTACAAAGTTCAATTTGAGTGAGGAAGGATATTTAAATGTAGACATTTAGACTGTCTTCTTATATTTTTTCATGTGCAGTTTATTGTTGTCCTAATTCTGGTAAAACAGCGGAATAAAATGTTTGATTCAAGAAACAGTTACTGGCCTAAACATTTGTCATCAAATCAGAAAGGATGGGAAGCTACAGTCAATGGCGGAGCCCCTTTTGGGTGTTATAAGGAGATTAATTATTCTTCACTACAGTCTATTGACCCTGTTACTCAGTGCTGTGGCTTCATGCCAGACAGCGTGTGTGTTGGGACTAGGCTCTAAGTGCCTTGTTAGCACCTCACGTATTGTCGAGATGGTGAGTGCTAAAAGATGGGAAAAAGATTACACCTCCAATAATTACCCTTTGATTTAAACTACTTCTTTATAGTTATATCCTGAAAAATAAGTAATTGTGCTGAACCCAATAGTGCAATTGTGGTTATTGCACTCAGTTATCGAGACGTTACTAACTGGAAAAAAATTGCATCAGATATTAAAGCTCACAAGAGTCAGTTTTGCTTAGCTGTTGAAACATAAATGTACACTTGGACTTAAAAAAAAAAATTAAAAAGCGTGTTTGTCATCTTTGCTTGCATCTTTGCGTCAACAGGTTGTACTAAAATAAGCTGTCAATCAAAATGCACTTTGTAATTCTCTGTATAATCAGATCAGCAAATGGAAACTGCAGACACCATTAAAGGTATAGGAGATAGTTGCATCGTGGCTCCCCGGGTGCCTGAATATGTTGACATAACCTTTTTTGTACACTAAGATGATGACCTTTGCCAGGTAATGCAATGCCAGAGCCTTTTCACATTGGTGTTGGCAGATCTGGTCGGATCTCAGGCCCACGGACAGGCTGATTGATGAACTGATACAAGTCACATAGGTTGTCAAAGTAATGTGGCCTTTGAGGCCAGAGTAATAGGGGGTGTGGGGGTGGGGGGAGGTAACAGTCTATTGTTGCCTCTGCAACATTAGAGAAAGAAATAGAAAGGGCTTTTAGCATGCCGAGGGAGGGCTAGGATATCATATACTCAGGAAGTAGGGGTGATAAAGATCGATATGGGTTGCATTAGGCCAGGCCAAGCCCAACTCGCCTCCCATAAGTCATAAATTACTGTTGGCTCTAAACAAAAATATACATTGTTGTATTTTTTTCCGTGTGCATTTTTAATCTTCCAAATCTTAATCTTAACCTCTGGCCCAAAAATTCACTAACCATGGATTTCATTTTGTCCCCAGTTGGACAAGTCATGCACAGATGACTGTCTTTTTTTGTTTATATGTCCGTGAAGGTTGCGTAATGATACCCTCAAAAGTACAGTTGATGTGCACATACATGAATTACTCACATGTACCTTATATATGCACACTTGCCCTACCAGAGTCTATGAGTCTTGAGGGACGACCCCCACCATGACAAATACACATGCACCCATCCCATTGATGATATTTCAACCACTCAGACCCCAACCCCCAATTTCACTTGTTCCCATTAGCTCACAGCTATTGATTTACATCCTCTCTTCTGCGTGCACAATAGGAGAGCTGTAACGGAATATATATATTCATGTATAATATAAAATGGGATGGATGGGTTATGTCTCTGTGTCTGTTTGTGAAAGACAAAATAAACAGGGGAAGAGAGCAAGTTTGAAGAAGTTAATGTATGGTATGCCTGTATGAAAACAAATGTGATCAGGCAAGACCATCCAGACATATTTTTATATATGTAAAAAACAAATCTTTACAGCATTCCACTGACATACATAAAAGTGGAAGAAAACTGAGTATAAGGCAGGAATATTTTTGTAACTTGCACCCTCTGGACAATTCTTAACTTGCATGAGTTAGATTTGCATATTTTGTTTGGCCAAGAGAAAATCGTTTTTTTTTCTTTTGGTTTCAGTTAAGCTTAATAAGTTTTATCTGCTTTCAGACGTCGAAAAGTGTATTTACAGCACTCCAAGTTTCACACAGAATATTCAGTCCAGTTGAACTGCCTTTGAATACAGATCTGCACATCTGCAGCCAGTCAGTTGAGACAGCGTGGCAGCAACATGGAACATGTACACCAAAACAAGACAATAGAATATAAATCCAGGCCTTAAGGGGAAGACCACCAGCACAGTTCAGCTCATATCTGGAAGTTGTTTTGACTTGCTTTTGTTGTCAAGAGTAGATTTTGTCAGGTAAAATCATAAAATCTGTGGGTTTGAGATTAGTGTTTTGGCAGTGGGCACACAAAGTTAATTTCCTGTCCTGCCTGTGGAACAAGTTATATGCTCATTTCTGTCTGGACTGGGGTGAGTGGGCCAGCTGTGTGGAACAAGATCCAACATTTACAAAAACAACACAGGAGATCCACAGGGTGGGGCCACACGACCACCTCCACCCAACCCCAGGGTCAACCTGTAGGGGTGCCAGGGACTTGCTGCATGTGTGTGTGTGAGTTGTATTGGTTGGGTTCCAGGGCAGGAAGCATCTGTTAACAGAGGGGAGCCAGAAGGTATGTGTATGTGCCTGTATGTATGGTGTGTGCACATATTGGGTTTGTGTGTGCAAAAGTGTGAGTTGTGTCAGTGCTAAAGCCAAGTGTTAAGCCTTCCCTCCTGCATCCGGCAGACCTGGCCATGGCCCACCTTCCTCAGGGGCCGAGACAAAGACGCCTGACAGCTTCCTATAATACGCAAACAAAGAATCATTACACTGCAGTAGTTGATTTTAAATAAACCCTATCAGAATCCCATAAGAGATCCTTAATCATAACACTAAGGTGTTTTCCTGGCTTTTTGCAGAGCAGAAAGATGAATTATGATCATGGCCATAGACAAATGTGTTAGAAATGATAAATGGGAGAGATGAGAAGATGGATGGGGGAAAAAGGCTATTGGAAAAAATATCTTTTTTTAACTCATCTGGAGGGAAGGATTATACTTACAACATCAGAAAAAACATTAAGCATTAGAAAGTGTAAACGTGATTTAAAAATATCCCAAGTAAGTTTTAATCATCTTAAAATTTAAAAAGTCTAAAAGAAGGGGACAGTTGACATGGAATTTCCACCCAAGCTTTGCTGTAATACCCATCATAATTGCCCTCTTCACTGTTTTAATGGCTAGAAGAAGTGAATGAGTGGTGGGGAAATTCTGGGATGAAAGTGCATGCAGCCAATTTAGAGCCATTACTAACCAAAAAAAATGGTGGAATTTATTCTGATGAAGGGAAGGGAACCTCTAATATAATTTGTCATTATCATTCCAAATCCGTTGACGATTCATTTAACATGAGTCGAGGCAAAGAAGCACCAACCATAATTACAAACAATTTGTAATTTTCCTTTTTCTTTCTCTCCATTTCTATTTACATCCCTTGTATATACAGTAGCTCCTTCCATTTCCCCTGTTAAAAATATCCCAAGTAAGTTTTAATCATCTTAAAATTTAAAAAGTCTAAAAGAAGGGGACAGTTGACATGGAATTTCCACCCAAGCTTTGCTGTAATACCCATCATAATTGCCCTCTTCACTGTTTTAATGGCTAGAAGAATGAATGAGTGGTGGGGAAATTCTGGGATGAAAGTGCATGCAGCCAATTTAGAGCCATTACTAACCAAAAAAAATGGTGGAATTTATTCTGATGAAGGGAAGGGAACCTCTAATATAATTTGTCATTATCATTCCAAATCCGTTGATGATTCATTTAACATGAAATCGAGGCAAAGAAGCACCAACCATAATTACAAACAATTTGTAATTTTCCTTTTTCTTTCTCTCCATTTCTATTTACATCCCTTGTATATACAGTAGCTCCTTCCATTTCCCCCTGTTTGTGTGTGTGTGTGTGTGTGTGTGTGTGTGTGCCTTCATCACTCTCAGACAACTGGAGCAAAAGTCACAGGCCTTTGGCAGTGCCAGTCACAGTGCCGTTCAGCAACCCGTCTGTCACAGCACTGGCACAGCAAAGTGTGAAAACTGCCAACTAATGACTCTTTATTCACCGTAGACGCCTGCCAGCCAATGTCTATCTGGGCTAAAATCGTGCCAACCAATCACTGTTGAAACTTGTACCTCCTGGACCAGCTCAAATTAAAATGTAGTTCCAAGATAATTTTGGGCGGGGTAATGTGTTGCTATGCAGAATCCTCATATCGTGTTAGGAAAAAACAACACAACTATCCCACTTTTACTCTCCAATCTGCATCTTCTCCTTTTCTCTTTTCAAAGTATTTTAAAACACAAATACTGCAGGAAAAGCTTCAGTTTGAAAACGCAGTAACGGGTTTTGTAATATTAATTGTGCCAGATGCTGCACAGGTTTTTGTCATGTCAGTTACAATGGAAGAGGTCACCTCAGTGACATGCTTCCTATAATTCCATTCTCAGTTCCATTATAAACATTTCTATTGTGGATTTTTTTTTTTTTTTTACATTTCTATTGTGGATTTTTTTTTTGCTCTGGTAACAACATGTTACCGTAACATGTTGGATCAACATGCAAACAAAGATAATTCAATTATCTCTTTTCTGCTTGACAGAATTTGAGTTTTCATCTCCTCATGTGGTTCTCTGCTAACTCCACCCTCTCTCTCTCTCTCTGTCTTTCTCTCTCTCTCTGTTCTTCCTATCTCTTTCCCTCTCTCCCACTCTTTCTCTGTGGCATGTCTGCCTTTGCAGTTGTCACCTCCAATTCTACCATCAATTCATTACATCTTTTCCTGCCCCCCTTCGTATAGTCTCTCTCTCTCTCTCTCTCTCTCTCTCTCTCTCTCTCTCTCTCTCACACACACACACATACTCACATCAGATCTCTATATTCTCTCTCTATCTCGACCTGTCTGCCTGCACTGTGTCGTAATCCAGTTGTCTGTGGACTCCAGTAATGGAGCAGAGCATAGCTGTGTGTTGCCTATTCAAGAAGCTCAGTGTATGTTTTTCTGAATGGGGCCTGTGGAGGCATGCAATTCACATATAGATTATGTCAATTTATGTAAGCCAAATATTCTGTATGTGAAGTAAGACACTCCTGTGTGCTAGTACGTGTTGTGTAATTGTTGTTGTCCGGGGTGGGGGCTGGGGGAACTCAGTTGATCATGGGGAAACTCCATCTCTTACACATTTACTTCTCACATTTCCTCTTTGCATCATCTCTATGCTGATGATGATTTCTGACAGTGATTTTCCTTTGTTGTGTTATCTTTTATAGTCTCTGAAGGCATGATTCAACTGCTAGATACCAAAAATATTTGTAAAGGGGAAATAAAACTGCACCTGCAGGCAGCTGAAATTCTCTAATTTTCGGAGCATGACAAACTAAGAGTAAAAAGAAAAATTTGTATATTTTACGTTGCATTGTTGAATTTCGTTGATGGGAGGCAGTTGTGTTGCGTGGCAGTTTGTCACTGCTGACATCTACAGGCAGAGCATGTTCATGTCAGATACCCCACCAGTGACCTGCCTGTATTTACTCAGCTGCGGGTTAATGAGCAGTACATGGCTGGTACATTCAGCTAAGAAGGTGCTAACGGATTTAGCTACTTATTATTTATCCCTTTTAGTAGGATTATGGATATGCTGATTCCTGGCACTCTGTTGCTGGTACAAACCCTTTTCTATGAATTAGCTGAAAACGAAGTTGGACACACTGAACAATTCATTTTTCTCCTAAATACTGTCTTTTTTTCATGGCAAACACAGCACCATTGTCTGTATGTTGTTTGTTGAACCTACTTTAATTATCTTCCTCATCAGGATTTATCAGCTTCATCACATTTTCTTCAATTACACGGCTCAGACATTTGTCCTCTTTATTATTTCCCCTAATGTATTGTTCTTGCTCTTTCTTCTATGTTTTTTTCCTCTGCTGGGTGTAATGTTGTTTTTTTGGCATTTTTCCATCTTTGTCATGCTCCATCTTTATTGCTGTATTCTCTCACTTAAGTCTTTTCTATAAACTCGTCTCTCTGTTCTTGGCTGTGGTCTCGTAAAGTCTCTGGCATTTCTTGCCCTCTCGTCAATAAATGTTGTTTAGTCTCACTGCAATAGCAGTATTGAGTCAGAAAACTTTTTACTTCCTTATGCAACATTAATATCTACAGCTTTTACACATTTTCAAGTTGTAGTAGCATAATAATATGGGACACAGCATTGATACTTCCATCCTTGTGGTTTTTAATGGCGTGGTCCTTAACCAGTTATTCGTAAGACAATGCTATCACATGTCTTTTAAGATTCCCAAAACCATTTGAGAATCCAAACACCTCTCTACAAACTGACCTTTAATGAAGCAAAGATCGTCCCAGCCATTATATGTCTGTTAAGAAACTCAGGCCTTTCTGTCTATAAAATGGCCAAATGGCCAGTCTGGGCTTGATAGCCTGTTTTATCATTGGGGAAATAGGTAAAACAGAGCACTCAGGCCAACAGCTATTTCATGTCATTGTTTCAATTGGAGGCAATATGTGAAACAGAATTTGATTTTATTGGAGAAGGAAAATGCAAACGATCCGAATTTGTTTTGACTGGTTTGCATTGCTTCCAGTTGTCTGACTTACCTGATATAGACTGTGCTTTGTTTTGTTTTGTTTTTTTAGCCAGCCGTTGGTCTGTGGTTTTAATGAGTCTGGTGATCCCCTACAGACAGACACAGTCAGGCCCCAATTAACAAATTGTATTTGTCATTTTTTTTTCAGTAAAAATGTCTTGTCACAGTCAATATGCATATCTGTTTTGCTTTTCTTGGTTTGTTTTTTTGCTGCTTTGTTTTGACTGCTGTTGTGAATGCTTGGCCTTATTGTTTACAGTCAGCTTCATCACCCTGTGACTATACCCACTCCTTGACATGATAGAACTGTACAGCTAAAGGAACGTTGCACATGTATATTTAATCTCCTAACGCTCATCCTTAATGCATGAGGAGAATGGGAGACCCCATCACCCCCCCAACACACACACACACACACACACACACACACCCTGACAACTCCCCTTTGCTTGGCCCACCAGGAGAAGGAAAAAGGGGGATTAGAGCAGAATTAAGTCTGTGGTGTGAATTAGAGCCGCAAGACCACCACAGTTATTTACTTGCCCCCCCACCACTTGGCTTCCTCCCTTTCCGCATGAACCCTCTCTGTCTAACCTCACCATATATCAACCATTGATGAACCCAAAATGTCCAGAATCAGAACCAAAGGTAATGCTGAATGATGCAGACACTGAACCCAATCAGAACCCCCTTTCAGATGATATAACCATATCACCATAGATTTGTCGAAAGAATTGTGTTTGCAAATTATGTGGTGAGATGTTTTTGTGTTGCCGTCTGCATAAAAAAGGGTCAGGAACAGGATTTGTCAAGTTTGTTAACTCACTCCAAAGATAGACCTGGCTTGACACCTCCAACCCTCTATATAGATTAGAGATCATATCATCCTCCAGGTCTGGATCACAACGTACAGCTGTTTGATCCATCTTCAGCATCATTCACTTCATGTTAATTATCTTGAAGTACAACATGTCAAATAGTGCCAAATTAGCTTTGAGGCTTTCAGGCTGATGAACCTTTTTATGTGTGCGTGTGCGCGTGTGTACGTGCGTGTGTGTTTTTGTTCGCTTGTATCTTTGCCTCTGTTGAACTCATATGTCTGTCTTCTTCCTGTCTGTCTGAACAGCTTCCTGCTGACCTCAATAAGATGCACCTAACAGACCATGCCCATCAGCAAGTGATGCACATGCCTCCCAGCCAATCAGGATGCAGCATCGCCAGCGACTCGGGGAGTAGCAGCCTGTCAGACATTTATCAGGTGGGAACTGCCGCTCTTTATTGTATTACATACAGAAATATTCCAGTGAAACCTGTCTGTCCGAGTGTCACATATCTTTCACCGCACAACTCCTCCTTTCATGTATTTTTCCACTCACTGGTATCCAGCTAATTATTGTGCACCAGTTGTGCATCCTGGTGATCCTTCTCCCTCTGCACTTCCTGCTGCAGAGGAAAGGTCACAGGCAGGTAATGAACCTAACCTTTGAAGGTCTAACAATAAACAGGAATATCGGGAATTCCTGGGGATGGAACAGTAAGAGAATAATTACAGTAGGAATCATTTCCCATCCAGATTTTGGCTTTTTTTTTGTTTAATGAATTAAAAGGGGCCTGTAAATCCTTTATAAGTGGTTACAGGGTTAAGTGTTTGGAGATTGATGCAGGTCAGGTCAGGTCAGGTGGGGTCAGACGTTTAACACTGAGACCTGATCTCTTCATCCCAAGATTAGATATTTATCACAAGGCTTTGATCCCATCAGCCTGTCACTGACCTGGCTCTGTGTTTGTTTACAGCTATGCAATAGTGCTGACCCTCTCGTCACTGTGGTCCAGAGTCGACAGTAGTGTAACTGTTCTGTGGCGGGCTTCTCCCACTCATTCTCTTTTCTTTCCCCCAGTCACTCATTTTTCTTGAGTTTTTATAATCCTGCCCTTTTCCTCCTATACACCCCTGTCATATCAATCATCCCTTTTCTATCAGACTTTTCCTTCTGTCTTTCACCTCTTGGTTACTTTGTATCCTGAACCTCTGTGCATCCCCTCCTCCTTTTCGGTCTCTCCCTCCAGGGTCTTCAATGAATGTCCTTGTGGCTTCATTTTGCACCTTGAATTCTGAATGAACTGGGTTTTCAGGACCACTGAAAAATATATTAGTGGCGATGGGTCAGACAATAGTGGGCTGCTATAGCCATAGGTCTGCACCATTGTTCCACCCGTTCGATACCTCCATTTTTCAGCAAATCTTAAATTTGAAGGCCACTTCTCTGCAAGGATTTAACAACATCTGTAACCCCCTTTATCTGAAAATGGATGTTTTCGCTCTTGAAACTGGCCGCTATAAAAAGTGTAAGAAGTACCACTGCACTTTTGTTCTTTGTCGTCTTCTTTCTGCACATTGTATGTCCTCCATAAGCACACGCACGCACGCACACGCACACACGCGAAAGTTTTTTCAATCAAATTTATGAAAACAAGAGTGAACGTGTACATGAACTTTGAATGGACTGTTATCTTAATCCCTTTGCTTCAGAGAAGCCTATAAAACGTTTGGCCAGGTACCAAATCTCCAAAGAACCTAAGAGCTAATTTGCTTTGTTTGCTAGGGAGTTCATCTTGTTCCTTCTTGGGCAGAATATTACCTTTTTCCAAGCAGATACAACACTTAAATAAAATATCCCAATTTCATATTACTACTTATTCACTAGTAGTCATTTAGAAGTAGTTTAAAAGCACTCCCAGCCTATTTTATTGACTTGACTCCAGGATTGTTTACACCTGCTTACAAGTAGTTTCTGTTAATGTCATTAGCTTCATACAATGATTGACTTTTTAATCAGTATATTGACTGCAATACGAGGAATGCACATTGTTGTGAGCCATTGTGGTACATTTTGCTTCACCGGGATTCATTTCTAAGTAACATTATTACTGGTATTGAAGCTTCAGAAAATTCTTTTTAAGTGAAGCAAGATAAACCCTCCGGCACATTGAAATCCAGACTAAAATAATAAAGTCATAACAAAATCTATTATTGCACTTTCTTTAAAGATAATTTAAAAAATATTTTTATTATTTTTTTTCAAAGCATTGTCATTCACATTAGTAGCGATTCGTCCTCGACTCTTTTCTTCTGTCCTGCCACCGTTTCTTAAAAGTCATTGTTTTTGCTCCAGGCCACAGAGAGTGAGCTGGGAGATGTGGACCTTTCTGGACTTCCAGAGGCTGCTGTGGACAGTGAGGAGGAGGAGGAGGAAGACGAAGACCTGGAAAGAGCCTCAGACACTCTTCTTGGCCGAGATCTAGTCCGAGAGTGTCTGGAAAAAGACCCGGCTGACCGCAACGACGACGACATTGGTCAGTTTATCTCTGTGCTTCTTGTAATTGAGTCTTTTTTCTGTTTAATATGTTTAAAATTACCATATCGATAGTTATTTAAAAATGACCAAACAAAAAGCGAAGGAGTGTATGGTGGACATAAACACTCGTGAGATTCAACCCTCACAGATGCCATCTATTGTTCAGTAAGCATACACAGGAGACATACACAGTGGCCTCCAAACATCAGTGCCCTTCCAGTGTGTATTTTTAAGCAGGCAATCAGAGAGATGACCTCATTAGCGGGACCCAGTGGGGTTCAGGAGGAGAAGGTGACCGCATCAGAGAACTGAGAGAAGTTGTAAAGGCCTTCCCTGCTGTGTGCCTTGCTGGGAGGCTGGCCCTCTCCACTAACTGCTTACACTTGCAGCTCATTCACAGCTGTCTGAAAATACATTTTTCTTCATTAGTTAAGTTCACTTGGATTCTGTACTTGGTTGGTTTTTGTTTTATTCATTTTATCTGACCGCATGTGTTTGTCAATCAGATGTGCTTATGTTATCAGTGGTTTGGAACCCAGATGCTGGGAGCAAATAGCATTAAGTTTTGGTGACTAGTTGTGTTGTGTTGCATTTTTGACATTTGTATTCTGTATGTTTGCTTTGATTCTTTTCAGATCATAGGGCTATAGGAAAATAGAGATACAGGAGATTAATAAAATATACGTAAATAGTATATGTGATGATGAATAATGAATGAATGAATAATATTTACAAGCCCAAAAAACTTTTGGACTTTATATTTAGCATTCCATAATTTATCATTCTTTTAATTTAAATTTGACAGTATCACTGTGGAGTTCTCTTCACACTGACCATTTAAGTCTGTAGTTTTTTGTCAAAATGTATTTTTTCACTGTGTATGAATGTTAACCCAATGAGGTATCGTCATCATAAGTAAGTAACACGTCAGTAGTTAATTTACCATTTCATCTTTTCATGTTTGCTTTTGCTCTCTTCTCTCGCCTTCTCATGTGTTGTCCCACACAGAGCAACTACTTGAGTTCATGCACCAGCTGCCTGCTTTTGCCAACATGACCATGTCTGTGCGGAGGGATTTGTGTAGCGTCATGGTGTTTGAGGTGGTGGAACAGGCTGGCACAGTTATACTGCACGACAAACAAGAGGTATGAATGCACCAGTTACACACGACCCACAAGTGTAGGACAGTTGCTCTAAATGTGAAATAATAGTCTGGGAAAGTTATACTAATGTTGTGAAACAGTTTAAGAAGCATTAATCGTACATATGCAGAAAGCAGAGACTTGTTTGTAGGGAATTCAGCTTAGATTAATCACTAAATGGTTAATTATAAAATGTAAAATATATTTTATTATATGTGCTGAACGCAGATAGACTCATTTTTGTTTAATTAAATGATTTAATTAAATTAGTCATTCTATTTTATATTCAGAAACACAATGATTCTGCTCACTGCTGAATTTGATTATTTACATAATTACTCTTGAAGTTTATTCGTTTTTTAGTACTTTCCTTAACGGTGGCTTAAACAATAATGGGGAATGATTGTTGATGTTGATTAGCATACTGTCAGCAAATATTGTTAATGGCCGTTACTTTGGAAATGATTGCTTAAGGCTCATAGAGGTCCAGTTCATCTGCTCATGCGCTTGCTTATACAAACACATCGGCTTCCGCTCTCGCCAGAGTTACATGTACAGAAACTGATATATATGCAAAGTCACTGTCGAGTGACAGCGCTGTCAATCACTTCAGTTGCTACACAGCTAATTAATTAAGTTACATGCCTGAGAAGCAGGCGATCTGTCATGGCTGTTTGGTTACACACAGCAGCATTAGAACCGACGGGGTGATAAATGGCAATGAGCTGCCAGCCGCCAAGCTTGGGAAGACGAGAGTCCTCGTCAGTGAGATAAATCTATACATGCACACATACACACACACAGTGTTTGCGGAAAGTAGCCTTGAACAGGCATCGCACATCACATGCATGTGCCTCAGCACTGTCTGTGTCTAGTCGGTTGACAGACAGGTCTCCTCCACTCCACCTTTTTCTCTGTGGACTCTTGTTGAAGGTCAAAGACAAGCACTTGGCTCCTCTCACAAGTGATCAAGGATCTGCTAAGTGAGTGAGAGAGAGAGAGAAGAAAAAGTCCAGATTGGTCTAACAGAAATTAAAAGAAGAAGTAAAATGCTTCAGCACAGGACAGCATGGGAGAGAAGACCTAAGAAGGGGGCCTCGACTAGGCACCGACAAATGAGCCCTGTGCTCATTTGCCCTCCCTCCATCCACTCCTGTGAATGAGGATAAATGGCTTATCATGTTATGCCTGCCAGCATTTCCTATTCAGAAGCTGCTAGAGACACAATACCGCTTCACCACCACAGTCATACCTCACACAATGCACATTGTGCTCACAATCTGCTAAATGTCAGCGGGTCAAATATAGCCATTTTAACAGTCACTCTTTGTGCAGCTGTGAAAGACTGTTGCTTGAATATTTGCAAGACTTCAAACACATCTAATGCTTTAATTAATATAGTTGCTGATCCACAGTCAAAGCATTTTATATCTGGCACTATTGTTTATGCGTCGGCCCCTCGTGTGTCTACTTCCCTGTTGATGAATAAGCGTAGTGAATTCAAATAGGTTCACATGGATGCACAACGTGCACAACAAAAGCATGTGAAACAAGAGCAAAAACAAGATTCACAAGAAAGCATTAATATTGGGTGAAGAATGACAACGGACAAAAAAATATCCAGTACTATTTGTTTGACTATTTTAATGACATCTCCATTTACCTGTCTGCAGCTGGACCTCTGGTATGTTATCCTGAATGGGGCTGTTGAGATCAGCCACCCAGAGGGCAGAGTGGAGACGCTTTGCATGGGCAACAGTTTCGGAATCTCACCCTCACTGGACAAACAGTACATGCACGGAGAAGTTCGCACCAAAGGGGACGACTGTCAGGTAGACATCAACCATCATCATCATCAACCAAACCATGTGATGTGGCTGAATATATAAAGGCGAAAGAAGTCTAGCCTCTGTCTCTCTCTGTCCACACTGCCCAGTTCCTCCACTGCGCACACTTTATTTCCTGTCTTTGAATACACAGGAAGTTGCAGAATCAAATGCAGAAAGTCTTGACTTAGTCTAAGTGTCAGTCATGTAGGGTAGTGTAAGTGTGGTCGAAGTAGTTAACTCCAGGACTACATTTTTATTAAAGAATGCCGCTGCAAATTGACAAGTTAAGAGGAATTGGAATTTTTTTTTTAGTTTAGTCAGTGCAAGAAATAGTGTTGTTGGACTTTCCTTCCTTCATCCGTCGCTCCATCCCATGCTTCTGTCTACCCATGTTCCCTCTGTGCTGTTGTTTGAGTACCCAGCTGTGGTGCAGAGCAGCGTTGTGCTCTATTCCAAATTCACCCGCTGTCCCCATGTCATCCTCGACCAGTTCGTCTGCATCGCCCAGGAGGACTACTGGCGCATCCTCAACCACGTGGAGAAGAACATGCATAAGGTGGAGGAGGAAGGGGAGATTGTGATGGTGAAAGAGCACAGGGAGCTTGACCGCAGTGGGACCAGAAAGGGACACATTGTCATCAAGGTCAGTGATTTCAGAGTGCTGTGTTATTGGAGTTTAAGGAGCCGGAGATCAGTCGGTGTTCGAGGAGGCAATTTGCGCCTCCGAAGTGTGAAGTGCTGAAGGGATGCAGGGGGTCAGACTTAAAATGGAATTAGACCAGTGTTTAACCCAGGGCTGAATCTTTGTTAATGGACTTGATATAGAAATACATTTATCTTTGTTCAAGAGCATATCCACACCAAGATGACACAGAGAAGGACACTAAGAAAGTTTAATGCCCCAAGATAAGGCTTTGTGCCACTAATACAATCTCAGAGTAATTCAACGTGTGTAACATTTTAAACCCATAAAATTAAGTAATTTTTTTTTTTCATTATTATGAGCTATATGCAGTGAAATGCCTTAGGTTGATATGAGTGCTACATTATTATTAATCGACCATGCCTTCACATACATGCAAAACATCAATGCAGCCCCACTGTTTTCTTACTCAGTCATTGAAAAGCTTAGTTTTGCTAGTGTATTTTCTTGTACTCTACAACGCAGTGCGCTCCGAGGTCTTTTGATCCTTTTCTTTGAGCGTCCTGAAGCAGCCAGGTATTGATCGGATAATGGGACTGAATGATTCCTCTTTGCCTTGGCTGCCACTCCAAAGAAGGCTGTAGGCTCATGAACACATCCATTGGAGATGAGTCAATTCACAAATGCTAACATTTCCACTTTTGGCTTTTGTTCTTTTTGTGTCAGACAAAAGTGGATGCTTTTCAAGTTTCTGTTCCCTGTCGAATGAATTGTTTCCCCTAGAAACAACCCCCGCTCCGGTGACATTAACAAACTCGCTAGAAACAGGACTGTGTTTCTGCTTTTTATTAAAGAATTAAAGAAAGGAAGAAGAGACTGATCAAAATCAGTAAATATGATCACATTTTTTTAACCCTGATGGTCCTTTTGATATTGCAAAGTTTAGTCTTACAAATCCACAGGATTAATTCCCTGTGTGTGTGTGTGTGTGTGTGTGTGTGTGTATCCTTTATATTTATATCTTTTATCTTTATATTTATATTTATATCCTTGTCACTCTTCTGATTAATGTTGACACAATTTATTTAAATTAGAGTGTGCTATTGTGCTTGGTACATTCACTGTGTGTGTTTGTGTGTGTGCACGTGCATGCATGTGCGCACATGTATGAGTTATGTTTGCCCCTGTGCCCCCCTCAGCTGTCTTACATGACACGTGCAACGTGTGTTTTTCTCTCCATATATTTAAATGTGTTTATTTTGCACCACAGGGAACCCCAGAGCGTCTGATCATGCACCTGGTGGAGGAACCGTCAGTGGTCGACCCCACATACATCGAAGACTTCCTGTTGACCTACAGGACCTTCCTGTCAAGTCCAATGGAGGTCGGCAAGAAACTGCTGGAATGGTTCCAGGTGGACAGTCTCCGGGACACGGTGAGAGCATGTGTAGTGCATGCGTGCGTGTGTGAACTTTTTCTACACCAAGTTCAGTTTCATACCATTGTAGTGAGGATATTTGTGTCTGCACATTATGGTCAGTTCCCATTACTTATAAGGACTGTTTGAGGTTTAATGATTGTTAGAGCCAGCTTTATGTTAGGGGAACAAATGGGGAGGAGGGGAATGCATACCAATTTGAAAGTGTATACAGGGGGTCCTCGAGTTACGGCGGTCGCGAATTACGTTGTTTTCGTGGTTACGACACATCTCCCGTGAACTTCCTTGTTTCGGCTTAAGCGGTTTGCCCCGTAAATATGTACAGACTTCACACGGGAACTAGTTGGTGAGCGCTCTCTCTGTCTCTCAGCGCGCCTGCCGGCTCTCCAACACCTCCACAGCTGTGGTTGATATCAGAAATCTAAAGGAAATTCTCATTACACTCGTGATCTCAACCCCTACGGTGTGTCAAGAGGGACAAAAAAGGCAATCCACCATAATAAACTCTTATTTTAGCGTGGTGTTATAGCGACATCTGGTGGCACAATGTATGCACAATGGCACAATGAATGTATGGTCCGATTACGTCGAAATTTGGTTACGACACATTCTCAGGAACGGATCTCCGTCGTAACTCGAGGACCCCCTGTATACTGTTTTTTAATTCAAGGTTTTTCTGGTTTTCACTTCTGATGATTTGTATTCATGCATGTTAATGGAAATTCACGTGTTGTGCTGCTCACATGCTGATCAATAAAAGTTCAGCCAGCTCAGCTGTCCTTGAGCCCGGCAGCAATTTGTTTGTGCCTGACACTCCCGTTGTCCATAACTGCTTTAAGCTAAGATTAGTCTTGTACCGCCAATAGTCTTTATGTGGTTGTCATTCAGGCTTATAATTTTCAGCTCCATTAAACAGGATGTAATCCTGCGAGAAGTGAGGAAATAAGCAGATGTGTAAAGAGAGGAAAGGAGAATGAATAAAAGATTTCTCTGTGTTGATGTATCAGTTGGCGCTCTGACCTTTTGCAGATCGGAGAGCCAAAACTGTGAATTAGCAGATATCACTGTCTCTGAATACTGTTTAATTTAATTTAGACTTTCATTCTTATTGCTGAGAGACAAAATAGAGCAGTCAGCATTTTTGCTGCTGCTGTGCACATCATTATTATTATTCCCTGGTGTTTCATTTATGTTGCTAGATAATACAGAATTGAATTTCTTTATTTACTTTCTTGCTATAGATAGATACCAGCATGATATATGACTGAAAATATAAATCAACCAAATGTCATCATTAGGGTTGCGGGTGTCACAAGTAATAAAATGTAATTGAACACTACACAGAATCTCTGTCAGCTCCTGAGGGCTTGTAATGTTGTTAAAAATCAACCAACCTCAACTGTGAGAACACATCTCCCCTAAATAAAGCTCTCTTTGTGGCTAAACAGGTAACGAGAATAGTGCTGCTGTGGGTCAACAACCACTTCAATGACTTTGAGGGTGACCCAGCCATGACACGCTTCCTGGAGGACTTTGAGAAACATCTAGAAGCAACAGTAAGTTTAAACATTAAGCTGATATGACACTGGCTTTAAACCTTCACCACATGATGACATTTGCAAGTTGTGTTCACATCAGAAATACATTGCACACCCTTGGAGACACAAGCTAATCTGAATGCAAGACTCCTTAAATCACCATTTTGCTCGCTCGTCAGAAAATGAACGGCCATTTGCGGTTGCTGAACATAGCATGTGCAGCCAAGGCTAAGTGGCGACAGATCACTCTGCAGAAGGCGTCCAGGGAGTCACCACTCTACTTCAGTGTGCTGGGCGGCAGCGAGAGGGGATTTGGCATCTTTGTGGAGGCAGTGGAGGAAGGGAGCAAGGCTGCAGAGGCGGGCCTCAAACGTGGAGATCAGGTGAGAGACCATGACGCAACATAACGTGCTATGAAACACTATAGTACTATAGGATATGTTACATTACTTTTTGTACTTTAATCTTTTATTCCTTCAGGTAGCCTGTTCTGCTAGTTTTTCATTTAGGGGTTAAAAATTGTTCATGCAGTGTGTATGTTTTTAAACCTGAGAAAACATTGCACCATACCATTGTATTTTAAGGTCTGTGGTCAGTCTATAGGAACTGGAAACAGGAACCAGATAGATACCAGATGGCCTGCTTCATGTTTAAGCAGAACAACCAAAAGACTGCAGTCATTACCAGATTGAAACAAGACTCCTGGAGTTCAAGCTTGATCTTTGCTAAAATGAACAAGAACAGCTCACCTGTGCCCAACATGAAGTGTGATACAGCTTGTGTTATTTCAAAAAGATGGGAAGCGCCTTGTTCACTATTTGCATGTAGTAAGCTGCAGACAGATTTGCTGAGTATAGAAATTTAATGTCAGGAGTGCAAACCAGAATACAAATAGTATTCCGTCAATAAGTGTCAGCTGGTGTTACTCCAAAGTTCAGACATGTCCCTTCTTGTGTTGTCACTGTGCCTCAGTGAGTTTTGATTCAACTCTAATAATACCTTAACATTCTTTATGTTTCAGATCATGGAGATCAATGGCCAGAACTTTGAGAACATCTCCTTCTCCAAAGCTGTTGACATTCTGCGAAACAATACACACCTCTCTCTCACAGTTAAAACCAACATATTTGGTAAGTCAGGTCAGAGTTTTTGTGTTCACACTTTGATGCACACAGATCAATTCTGCACTTCATAGTCGTAATAATCATTACTTTGCCAATCCTCCCTTTGTCCTATTTCCCACTCAGTCTTTAAAGAGCTCCTTAGCAGGATTATGCACGAGAAGAAGAATGGCGGCCCTCACATTCCCAAGATCCAGGAGAAAAAGGGCAATCGCTTTTCTATCCCTGACCTTCCCGGGGATATGGAGTTCCCCACAGACCACAAGAGCACCAGGAAAATGAAGGCTAACACTGTGTCAGGAGGACGCAACAAGATCAGGAAGATGCTGGAGAAGACGCGTTTCAGCATACTGCCACCAAAACCATTCAGGTAAGAGGATATATGTAAACGGTCCAGTTTATATTAGTGTGGGTGAGAGCGTCTATGCTGTTTAGTGAGTGCCAGAGAGGAGATGAAACCATGAGGTGTGATCAGAAAGTTGGTTTCCCAAATAATGCAAAGAGCTTATGGTACCTCACAATGTGACAGAGAAAGAGAGACGTGCTTCTGACTCCCAGTTGTCTGTGATGTAGTTCTCTTTTAAGGCCAAATCACAATAATGTTTAAGGTATCATCATCATCATCAGCCTCATTATCATCATAATAACTATTGTTGTTGTCAGTCATGACCAACCAGTGTACTTACAGCATCCGAAGCAATTGAAAGCAGTTGCGCAGATGGAGTCTCACGTTTAATATTCCCCCCGTAACGCGCTGATACAGACTTGATTTAATTTCATCATTTCATGCCTTCCCAGGCCTCATTAAAGTCCATACGGTGGAGAGAAAATATGCTGTTCTTGCCCTGTCAATTACAGTGTTACTCACACACACAAACATGCTAAGATGTGCATATCCGCGTCCCTTTACTCTGGCTCCACGCTGCTGCAGTAATCATGTCCACGGTGCCACACACCGTGTATGAAACCTGGCAGAACCATGTCTCAGAATGCAGTATGCTATCGCGGGGCTATTGATTGGACCTGGCTTTCAAAAGCTCGACACTGCTTTCTAATTATCGACCAGACAAGGCCTCTCATTGCCTTTTATTTTGCCAGTTGGCACCATCGAAGCCCATCTTTGATTCAGCGGAACCGATGGCTGATTAAAGAGAGCGGAGATGAGACGGGTGATCTGGGTCAATTGGGATTCATCAGCGGCTGTTGTAGGATGAAGAAATGAGGGGAGGTGATGCTGTAAAATATTCCACTGTGTGTGCATGTGTGCATACAAGCTGTCCTGAGGACACTATAAAATATCATGCAGTTTAACACATAAACACACATGTGCGGAGATCTCAGTTGATTTTGCTTGTTTTTAAAGTGCTGGCATTAGTTGGATGGATAATAATCTGCCACATTAAAATTAAGGCAAAGAGTATTTTCTTTAACAATTAAAAATAAACCGATGAATGTTGCTTCATTTTTCCTGTTCCTATCTGACATTGTGCTCCACTTGAGACTAAGATTTTATATGACAAGGACACACTGGTAATAAACAAGTCGTTTTTCTGCCAAATTAAGCTGTCTGGGCCTCTGCACCCACTGCTACACACATCCCATATTGACCAACCCAGGTGATTTACTTTGCACAGATTAGAAAGCAATGGACAGAGGGCTTAGCCTCAAGTCAGTTTGTCTCAGAAGTCTCTGTGATTTAGTGAGATGATAATAAACCCCTTTCTCCCATGGTGCAGTTTTCATCCCCCCCCTTCTACTTTGTGATACAGCAACACATGCTAAATCATGATTCGCATCACAATAAGTGTCTGTGAGTCCCAGCGTTCACGTCGCACCATGCTCGCCGCGCCACTGCTGCTCCACCAGCAAGAAGAATCATTCAGGAAGTTACTGTTTTCTGTCACAGTTACCGAAAAAGTCTTTGGGCTATAGCATCTCTGGAGTTTGTTGGAATGCTTGGGGAGATCCATTTTAGGGGGTTGCAGTTAAGAAGACAAGAACATACATCTGAAAGCTCCAGTGTATTGATGCTTATTCCATTTTTGCATCAGACGTTTTGAGATGATACATCTGTCGCAAAAATCTGTCGGAACCATGGGCCCTTTGGAGGCTAAAGATAAGGGGTGGCTTTGTGAAGCTATTGATGCTTGTTATATTAAAAGAAACCAAAAGATCAGTACTGAATGAGACCGGCCTGTTAGGCCTCTTAATTATGGAAGGTTATTGATGAGATGAGAGTGAACGGTTGAAATGAACGCACATACAGGATGTCTTCTCCTGTGGCTGATCAAATCAATGCTCAACAATTACATATAAGTGCACAAAATAACACATAAAAGCATTAAAATAAACAAGTGTCCAATAATGTTTCCAATAAAAGTGTGCAGTCCTCGTGGGCCATGTTGGATTGCTTTTGACATTTCTCTTTGTTGTGTCAAAACTGTGACTGTTGTTTATTCTGTCAAACCTACATGTGTGTTTGCCTTGCAAGTGTGTGATTAAAGGAGGTCCTTCATACACGGGCACCGCCGCTCGACTGATCACTGAATCCTCAGCAGGAATCTGCTTCTGTTTTTATTTTTTGTTTCTTTTTCTTTTCAATGTTGTTTCTCTCCCATTTGTCTCTGCTGCTTCAGGGGCCTGTTTGGGTAAGACCTCTTGTGTAAATCCCTCCATCCTTCAACCAGTTGATTTAGTATCCATCTGCAAATGTGCACAACACAGCAGGGAGCACACATGCAGATTTAGAGGTTGTGTTATTCTGACACATGTATTCTACTGGGACATTGCAGAAAACACTGAGTATAACCATATTTTTAAATAAGACTTAAGACGTTTGCTTTTAAGATTTCCCCATACATCATTATATTAATATTAAACACAATAAGTAAACAAATAAATCTTTAAAAAACGCATAAATAAAAGGACCTGTGAAGTCATTGGAAAACATCTGAATGACCTAAAATACCCCGTACTGCTTCTTGTCATATATGTACCCCAGTGTTTGCAGTGTTTGTGTTGGCCTTTGTATGCCAATCTCATTGTCTCGTGTTGCGTGTCTGTCTGACTTGTGCGTCTCTATCGATGAATGCACCTTATCAGCGCCTGCCATTCATGAGGCCACCTCATGGATGAATTTCAGCTGTGTCACTGCTGCATATTAAAAGACCAATAATGTGATATTCATGTACTGTGTTGCCATCTCATCGCCCTCCTGCACGCAAACAAGAGGGAGCTCTGCTGCTGCCGCAACAGAAAATAAACATGCACAGAACAAGATGCAGATATGAAACTCTGAAACTCTGTTTTTGACTCTCAAAATGTGTCTGTAGATAAGAAACCATCACTAACCAAATCGAGTGCATATGTCAGAACAGAACAAAAATATGGATTAATACATATACATATTACACACAAACGCACAGACACACACAGCAACTGTGTTACAGCTTCATCTGGTCTGTTGGACTCCCTCTCCACTTGTCACTGTGCAGTCTTTATAACTCATTGTTTTATAGCTGCGTGGCTGTCTGAGGCTAATGGGCCGTACCCTCCTCCGTACTCCAACACTATCTTTAATGCAGGATTTTACTCAGGCGGAACAGTTCCATTATTTAACCCATGCACACAATTAAACTTAAAGAATGGTGTTTAGATTATGCAAGGTGTTTTGCTTAAACACTGGAAGAATACAGTAATGCCACTGATGAATCTGTATAGATGCTTTATTTGAAGTTCATTTAAATGTAGGCAGTGGTAACATAAGAACTAGTTTTCCTTTGACTCTGTCAGGTTGGTTTTTCGCCATAGAGGTTTTGGCAGGCAAATAGTCAGTTTAGTCGGTTCAGAGTCATGCTTAATGCCCTCAATAATGTAATAAGGATCAAACAGGGAAACTTTATAACTTTCTTGACATTGCTGGAGCTGTTCAGCTACATAATGATCCCATAATTGGCACATATTATTTTTTCAAAACTGCTATAAGACTGTGTCACAGATGTTTACATTTAGTTTTATTGCATGTTTCCATTTGTCAGACGTTTTAGTCCTCATCAGACTATAATTATCAACAAATGCAGTCACTCACAGCTTTCCTTTACCCCCCCCTTTCCATTCTCAGACATCCCAGACCAGGTGATTCGAGTGTTTAAGGCCGACCAGCAGAGCTGCTACATTATAATCAGTAAGGACACCACTGCCAAGGACGTGGTCACCCACACTGTCAATGAGTTTGGCCTCCTCGCAGCACCGGAGACATACTCCCTGTGCGAGGTATCCGTCAGCCCAGAGGGAGTCATAAAGCAGCGGCGCCTGCCAGACCAGCTCTCCAAACTCGCC
Source organism: Trinectes maculatus (assembly GCA_016785345.1). Taxonomy (NCBI): domain Eukaryota; kingdom Metazoa; phylum Chordata; class Actinopteri; order Pleuronectiformes; family Achiridae; genus Trinectes; species Trinectes maculatus. The sequence continues at coordinate 75,041 of JAFBJQ010010497.1, read as the reverse complement.
GATCGCATCCAGCTCAACGGCAGGTATGAAGCAGAGGGATTAGTGTAACATTGAATGTCGTATTTTGGAATATCCCAAGTCAGAGTGGTTGTCAGAAGCTTTTCCTCCAAATTGAGCTTGAATGTGTGGTGGAACAAAAGTGCTTTTTTTTTCTGTACACAAGGCAACAAGAAGAATGCCTTCATCAAACCTTGAGACCCCAATATTTCATGGTCACAGGAGCATGAAGAAAAACGGCATGGGAAACTTATTTACAACAGGTCCTCAGTCGGAATGTTGGACAGAAAGCATCTGTACTTGGAGACCTTGAATAGGTCTATGCAAATAGTCTTCTTCTTCCTTTTCTTTTTTAAACAGTTGTTCAAATTATAGAAAATAGAAGCACGCTCATTATTTTGGACTGTATAGTTGGACAGCAGCCATGAAGTCTGCTTTAAAATGAATTCTCCATCAGTTTTTCACAGTGTCTCCCTCTCCCCTCGTGTCCTGCAGTCCCTCATCAGTCCCCCTGCAACTAGGTTAGCATAAATATTTCATCCTCTGTCAAGGGGCGGAAGCCTCAGCAGACAGCATGGCATGTCTGGAATTATTCATTCACACACACACACTCTGACACGCACACAAAAAACACATAAATCCTTTACAAACATATTGACACGCCTGTGCTGTGCTTGGAGGGGATACACCCCAGTTCCACCACCCACTCCACCCACCCACCCAGTCACTCTGCCAAAACACATATAGATGCTGCAGGGGGATCCTGAGCACACATACACAAACACAGATCCACAAAACACCAGCAGCTATTTGAAATGGCTCAGTTCCTTGCCTGGATCTATTTAGCACCACTTTGTCCATCATTTATTTAATCTCCTCTCCTTTCCTCCCCCTCCCCCCCTCCCCCCCCCCCCCCCCCCCCCCCCCTCTGCTCCTCTCTGATTTATCCTGTTGCCTCTCCTCTTTGCTCTCGTTTCATCTCTCTGTCTTATCACGACTCCACCACTTCTCCCCTCCCATTTCTTAAGTAGTACACGTGACCACTTTTTTATTTCTCTCAGGACTCCTTCAAAGTTCTTAGAAAGTCCTGAAATGTCTAAAAATCAACATGTAAAATGCTGCGGTTTACGTCTGAATTCTGCTCACGAGCTCTCGACAATGTCTTGACGCCTTCCTGAATGTGAAATATGTTGTGTGCTTGATCCTAAATATAAATTCAGCTCCATGTTCTCACCTTCTCTTACGAGCTGCTATTCTCTCCAGACCTTGCAGCACAATAGTAAAGGGTAACATATAGTCCCACCCATGGCAACACCTGTGGGGGAGGGGGTTGGAGAACATGGAAGCATATAATGAGATAAAAGTAATGGTTTGCTCCTGGAAACACTCCCAGAACTCCCAGAATAATGGGACCGAGAGGGAAATGTCAGTTTTTCTCTTTCATTCATGTGTCTGTCATCCTTTTCTTCCTTTAGCCGAGAGTCTCTCTCTCCCCCCCTCTCCTTCCATCTCTATCCTTCTTTAAGGCAAACTGAAATATGCCTGTGATCTATGACTATCATGAGAGTATGCATTACCCTCCTCAAACTAATCCTGAGTTGGAGACACAAAATCTACCAATTTTAAAGCAGATGAGAATTAGAGAACCATTTGTGAGATTTATCTGCTCTTTTCTTGGTACACTGATTCTTGTCCACCCACTTGTCTGCCTCTGCAGCCTGCATGAAAGCATCTGAGGATACTGCAGATGTAATCGCTACTGTCGTTTTCAAGCTCTAAAAACCCAGTTTGTCACCATCACAGGAATAATATTAATCTCCCTCAGTGTGTCTTGCATCCTGCGTATCCTGCAGGGTAGGCTGTTTTACTAATGAACTAACCGGGGATTATATTTTTACTTCACTGCTGCTGCTCCAACTTCAACATGTTAGTATCTATCATTCTGTCCCTCTGTCCTTTAGGTACTACCTGAAAAATAACATGGAGACGGAGACACTGTGTTCAGATGAGGACGCGCAGGACCTGCTCAGGGAGAGTCAGATCTCGTTGCTGCAGCTCAGCACCATGGAAGTCGCTGCCCAGCTCTCCATGAGAGACTTTGAGCTCTTTAGGAACATTGAGTCTACAGAGTATGTAATTGTTTATTGATTAGGAACTAGTGAACAAAAAAGATAATCAAAAAACTATATTGTGTATCACAGAATGTTTTTATTGCTTTTTATTGCTTTTTTTAATATATATATATATATACACACACACACACATATATATATATATAGAGAGAGAGAGAGAGAAATATAAATATAAATAGTATCACATTATCTGCTTTCTTGTGGATGCCAGGTATGTGGACGATTTATTCAAACTCGACTCGTCAGTGGGCAGTGGCAATCTGAAACAGTTTGAGGAGGTGATCAACCAGGAGACCTTCTGGGTTGCCACGGAGATCCTGCGGGAGCCTAATGCTCTGAAGAGGATGAAGACCATTAAGCACTTCATCAAGATCGCTCTGCACTGCAGAGAGTGCAAAAACTTCAATTCCATGTTTGCCATTATCAGGTAGGCTGAGTATTGAAACTTTCCGTCTGTGCGTGCGTGCATGTGCATCGGCTGTCTAAATTTTCTGGTGTCACTTCGTTTCATCATCTTCCTCATCCTCGTATGCTCAGGTGTGGCATAGTGGTAGCAGCATAGCAGGATTCTTGTTCAGTGATGACAGTTAGCCTTTACTCCACGTCCCCTGACAGCTTTTGTGCCAAATGAGCTTTGGCTTCTTGCCTTCTTCCCCACATCCTCAGGAGAAACCCCTCCGCCCTTCTGTGCCAGCTCGCTGAATAAGCCCTCCCTAACCACACAGACTCTGCCACTGCAGCCTCGTACCATTTCAAAAAGACTCCCATGGCAACAGTTCCTGTTGCTGTTGTTCATTTCCTCTCTGGCCTCTGTTGTTTTGGTGGAAGTGAGGTGTGATTGTATTTTAACACTCTCTGCATGTATGTGCATTTATATTTGGATGCAAGCATGTTTGTTTTTGAATGCGTGGATTTGTTTATGTTTAACGTATACATATCCACACACACACACACACACACACACACACACACACACACACACACACACACATATATATTTATATATAAATAAATACAAGGTGTGAAAGAGGCATTTGATACAGTGGAATACACACATTACCCAACAGATTGTCATGGGACCTTGTTGTTGTCGACATAGATTGCTTTATCGCCTCATGTTGGGTTCAAAAGAAAGGGGCCATCACCTTGGGGCATTTTCAATTTCAGTTTTTAATTGACTTTGAGGCCCCTGTAGGTCTGGGGGGGCCTGGGATACTTGCCTGCTTTGCGTGGCTGATAATTTAGATTATTAGCGAGATTGGATTTAGGCTAAAAGTAGCATATATTTAAATACGTCTGCATGAAGACAGTTTTTTCTGCAGATGTAATATGCTTTGATTGAATAAGTGATTTTTAATGTGTTGTATGTTAATTTAAATACTTACACACATACTCCTCTCTTCTTTCTCCTGTGTACCCCTCTTCCCTCTCCTGCTCCTTTACCTCTCTCTTCACCGTAACCCATTAATCTCTGCCTCCCTTTCCCCCCGCTCGCTCTCGCTGCACCTCCTTTCTCGCTCACGCAGCGGTCTGAACTTGGCACCGGTGGCTCGGCTGCGGAGCTCGTGGGAGAAGTTGCCCAGTAAGTATGAGAAGCTGTTTGGGGACCTGCAGGATGTTTTCGACCCGTCCAGGAACATGGCCAAATACCGCAATACACTGAGCAGCCAGAGCATGCAACCACCCATCATCCCACTGTTCCCAGTGGTCAAGAAGGACCTCACCTTTTTACATGAAGGTAAAGGGTTTTGTAGGGAGAATTTCACCATGTGGTTAGGCGTGTTACCATGGTTAAAATGAATAGGACTGACTTCATATTTACATTTTTTGTATTTGTGTGTGTGTGTGTGTTTGTCACTTGTGTTTGCCCTCTCAGGCAATGACTCCAGTGTAGACGGGCTTGTGAACTTTGAGAAGTTGAGGATGATCGCCAAGGAGATCAGACACGTGGTGCGGATGACCTCTGCCAACATGGACCCCGCTCTCATGTTCCGACAGAGGTTGGTTTTCCTGATGTCACAGTGCATAAAACCTTTCTCTTTTTAAGATTCACCAGATTTACTAGAACTTTACTGCCAGTGGAGCCAATCTCACAGCTGGATTTCACTCAGAGCCTTTTTAATTTGCTGGCAATGACATTTAGGGCCCTTAGGTGTAAATGTTTATATGATTAAAATATTTGAATCATTTTTGGTGTCTTGTAAAAGAAAAACTTTTGCAGGCAGTCTTAGTGCCTTACTACTGAGCTTTAATTAGCATTGTCGCCAAAGCATCACAGACAAAACACTCCCTCTGAAAAAGCCAATGATACCGCAAACATCAACAAATCATAAAAATTTAAATCTCTGAGCTTCAGATAAAACTGTAAATTTTGTGGTTAAAGATCATAACAGGACGCGTAACAGTGAATTTCCATAGTTTGAATATAATCACCAGGATCAGTTAGTCAGTAGCCTTTTTTTTTAACGTATCAGTCTGTGAAACTGGCTGACACGTGTCAGTCCAGTGTTTTATCAGCTGGACTGACACTTCTCAGAAAGAGGAATAAAAACTGTCTTTAAAAACAAACAAACAAAAAAAGACTGCTTTAAATGAGGGCAAAAAGGGAACCACTAGACCATACCTCCACCAGCCAACCCGGATCCTTCACCAATAGGATCAGGGACGCTGATCTGGCTCGATCAATTCCTATTCACTTCCACCCAAGTCCGTGACGCTTAGTGTTTCGATTGCATTCCTCAGCTGGAATGTAACTGCACAGTTACCTAAGGCATGGATCTCCTGGAAGTGAGGTAGAATTGATGCCAGCCGCTGCACTGTGTACTTTGTATCAGTCTGTGTGACTGTCACTGCTGCAGAGCATGACTGCCCCCTGCAGACACTCTCTTCATACTGCAAGCTAAAGACATCAAGGCTATTTTATTTGTAAAACTTATTTTAGACTTAAAAATCATGTTTTAGATTTATATCACATGTGGCCATATTTTATTTCAAAATACCAACAGTTGACCAAATAACAAGTCTGAATGAGTGTGTGTTGCGCAAAGCCATCACACGCATTCTTCAGGTTGATATGGGGAGATGTCCTATGTCCAGTGTCCTCCCATCTCCAGTCATTTCCTGTTTGTGGTGGCATGACCTCTACATAGTCTTGTCTCTTCCTCCCCCCACGACCCCTGAACTTGTCTTTAAGTCACGCTTCAAATCTTCACGCCTCTTGCTTGCAGGAAGAAGAGGTGGAAGAGTTTAGGGTAAGTTTGTCCAGGTACCAGTTTCATCCCGTTTCAGTCTGGACCAACAAACAGTTCAGTCCACCCTGCATCCCTCCCACCATAAACTCTGCATGTCCCCCCTTTAATACATCATATCCATGTGTCCACCCGTGCTTGCGTGTAATTAACTAATTACATTTGCGATGCCCACTAAACTGAACCATACATAGTCCATCACTCACCCATTGTTTATTCAGCCCAGTTCGTGAGATTATATGTTTGAGTCATGTAGTAGAAGTTGAAATAATCCTGTTTGTTTTTTACCAAGAGTTTCTACACATGTTCACATGGTGACAGGTATGTTGTGGCCTGAAGATTGGAAATATGCCATATGCCTTTTTTTGTTTTTAGTCAGCAAGGAAGGACGAACATGAGACGGGCTCCAATTTAGAAATAAAACAGTCACCCAATAAGCAGCTCAGCTCAACAGCTCAAACCATGAAACATGTTGAAGGATGCTATTTGACTCAGGTCTGGTGTTTGTTCATGCCTGCGTCCTGGCATAATATTCCCCATATCAAATCCTGTGCATCGTGTTTCCTAACCCCTTTTTGCCTCCATCTGACAGATTGCTCTGCTCTTCTGTACCGTGATAGCATGGCACACCCACAAGAACTGCCCCCCCCCCCTCCAGTTGCATGGTCCTGATTTTAAATGCTATGCTGCAACACAAAGACAGATATAGAATTTTTATAGTAGAAGAGGTATTTGATGAGGAAGTAGTTGTGCCTGGTTTATAGATTATGGTAATCATTGTCCTTTACTGTTGTTTCTTTCCCTCTGTTCAACTGTGTTTGTTTCCTGCCTTTATTTCATGTGTGATTCTTCTCTTTTTATTTTCCATCTTCATTTATCTCCTCTATGGCCTCATCCTTTCATTCTGTCTGCTCATCCTTCAACACGTCACCCATTTCTCCTACATCGTTACCATTCTCCCAAATCACATTGTCCATCTTCTACTTGTTGGCCTCAATCCATCTTTTTCTTCTGCTACTCATTTTTCTTCCTCCTGTTCTTTCTTCATTCGTCCTCATCACCCCTCGTCCCTTTCCTCCCCTCCGCCCTCCTCCTCGCTTTCTTTCCACCTCATCAGGTCTTTGAGTCAGGGCAGCACCAACTCCAACATGCTCGACGTGCAGGGTGGCGCCCACAAGAAGCGTGTGCGTCGGAGCTCGCTCCTCAACGCTAAGAAGCTTTATGAGGATGCTCAGATGGCCAGGAAGGTGAAGCAGTACCTGTCCAACCTGACAGTGGAGACAGATGAGGAGAAGCACCAAATAATGTCACTGCAGTGCGAGCCGGCATACAACACTTGTGAGTAACATAGTCCCTGTATTACACGTAGAAAAGGCTCTTTTTCCCAAAAAGCATTCAAGAATAATTCAAATCATATGCCTTTTGCTTCACCTCCAAATATATTTTGGGTTCCATCTTGAAGTTGTTAAATACTGATTGAATAATCGTATAATCGTAGATCTAATAATCTACACTTTACATACATTACATACAGTGTATATCTTTGGCTTGGACTGCCACCTAGTGTTTTTTTAAAACACTCCCTTGAGAAAATAACCGAAGTGAGCTGATCAATGCATTTAGGCAAATGATGTTTTTTTTTTTCTGCTTCTTCCTGTGATTGTAGTGTCTAAGAACTTGAGCGAGAGACGTTCCACCAAGTCGGATATGTCTCCTGCGTCCCTGCGGTCGCCGTTGCCCTCTGGGAAAACGCAGAACCGGGTATCACAAGTCCTTCAGGTCCAGGTTCCCCTGAACCCTCTACGAAAGAAGAGCACTGCCAAAGACATAGGGACACCTAGTAAGCACACTTGTACAATATTTGTCACATAAAATATTTATTTTACACAGTAGTAATCAAGACGTATTCAGCAAGGCTGAATAGGTAGTCTAGAATATATAATACAATGATGATCTTTTTTCATTCTGGCAAAGCCTTATTGAAAAAAAACTCCAATTGCTGGTTCCGTCTTATTTCATGTGTTACAACAACTCACACGTTTTTTTTTTCCCCTTCTTCAGACTCCAATTCTCCCCAGGTAGTAAAGAAACCTCCAGTGAACTCATCAGAGGAGTGGAGCACCAAGAGACCATCTGATGACACAGTCTCCACCATCTCCTCCCTTCACTCCAGCCCCACAGTGTCGCCGCAGGGCTCTCCACGCAAAGGTCTGCGATAAAATCTCTTGTGTGTGTATCCAAGGAAACTCCTCTCAGGCGAAGAGTCGGTCCCAGAGTAGATCTCACCTATAGGCAGAGGGCTGAGGGCTGAAACAGTAATAATTACTGAGTTTCTCAGAAAGTGTGTCTGAGGTGACTGCTCATGTATGTTAAGTTTATACAGTAGGTCAGTTTTTTATAACAGTAATACTAATAAATAATTAAACTAATAGAGTCACTCTGTATCCTGTCACGCTGTGACTTTCATTTTTTCAGCCATCCTCTTGTTAATGTCAATAGCAAAAACCGGGTGCTTATTTTTCTCTCTCTTTGGCTTTCCCCTTTTTTTCCTTTTCAGTGGGAGGCGTCGCCAAGTCCCAGAATTCCAGCCAGATGAACTTGTCGGGTTCCTCGTCGTCACTGACCAGTGATGCCAGCACAAAGGCCGGCACCGTCAGCTTGCGCAGCTACGGCATAGGTGGGGCTCTCCTCCACAAGAGGATCCTACTCATGACCAGGCACCAGGGCCGAGAGAGTAGCAGGGAGAGACAGCATCAGAGAGAGGAAGAAGAGAACAAGAGAGAAAAAACGGAAAAGCAAAAAGAGGAAGGGACAGAGGTGGTTCAAAGACACCGGTTTCCGTCAGGGCAAAGTGGAGGGAGAGGGCGAATGCCGCTGAGGGTGAGAGCAGGAAGCCCCGCACAGAAATGGACAGGGACACATGAGGTTTATCCTGCGCTCCAAACCGGGTCCCCTCCCAGTCCACTAGGGTTGGGACCCACAAGTCTGTCACCTCATTCCCAGGCAAAGCTGTTAATGAGACCAGAAGCCCCAGAGTCCCCCATCAGGTCAAGGCTGAAGTCACCAATCAGGTTTCTCAGGGAAAGGAGTCTGTCCAGGGAAAGGTCCGTTTCAGTCAGGACACATCGGAGTGGTGGGGAGGCAGCGGGTGAGGGTGTGGCCTCCTCACCTCAGCTTGAGAGACAGAAAGAGCAGAGAGCCAGACGGTCGCTCAGCGCCAACTCTTTCTTTTGCCTCTGCAGGGACACAGAGTAACAGGAGACAGACTGTCCGAGAGACATCAGTGATTCAGCTGGTTGCATTTGATTTCCCAGTAGCTAATGATATTTCAGACTGTTAATCCACTACGGGGCTTATGAAAGTGATGGCACCACGTTGCAATCCACTTATTTAAATTCTGGATTTTTTGGTCAAGTATTGCAGAGTCACTGATTTCCTCTGACATTTCCATCCTAAAACGAAGGATCTTCTTTCTGCTGTGAAGTCGTTCTAACTCAAGCTCTAATTTCAAAATGCAAAACGTGACGGTATGGTGTCACGGTGTTATGTGATTCGCTTCTGCAGCATGCACTGATTTATTGCCTTGTTCATTTCGTCTCCTGGAGTTGCAGTTGCTGTAGTTTGCCAGGTTTTTGTACAGTTTAAACTTTGAGACGTTCCGTGTCCTTCAAAATAATTCAACAAGAATTCAAAGATCCATGCATTTCTAAGACGCTGTACATGCATGACTTTTCTCAGACCACATGTTTTAAGCTTTTGTGGGAAGAACTATACATAGAGACTTTGTGACGATGAGAGTATTATTTGTTAACATTTTGTTTTGTATTAAAAAAGGACACCGAGTCTTTATGCTGTCCCCGCATATTCTCAAAAAATGGTGTAACCTTCCAGAGTTTATTAAAATAATTTGTCATCGTCAAACCAGGCTCATGCAAACTTAAGGTGCTATATTCAAAGTCATTTCATTTCAGTTTCCTTACGCTGTCTTTGCATTTACCCTTTCCATCCATGTCCATGTCCTATTTTACTTTCACTTACATGTATTTTGCTCCATCTATAAAATTAAACAATGCTCATTTCCGCCAGGTTACGCCCTCCTTCCACCGGGTAAAGCAGACAACCTGTCGGACTCCAGCCACAGCGAGATCTCCTCCCGCTCCAGTATCTGTTCAGTCGACTCGGTTCCTGCTCCCGGGCCTGACGATCGATGTAGCAGCAGCAGCAATCGAACCTGCATCCCCGCTGCTACTGTTACAGCTGCCACCACTACCACGACGGCTGCTGCCATTAATGAGAGCACAGCGGCAACACACGCACACTTAAACGCTGATCACAACCAGCCCAGCACAAGGTAATGAACTTTTAGTAAATCACAGTTAACAATGCTACAACACAGGTAATACAGCCATTGCATTTTATATACAAACACACACACATAGATAAATAGATATAAACTGTATATATATATATATATATATATATACACACACACACACAACACACACACACTGTGTCAATATATTATTTAAGTAACAGGGTTACAGTCGGCTTTGGTCTGCAGTACTGTTTCAGAATGTAAATAGGAAACTTTCTGTCCAGAGCTGCATGTACTCACTGGAGAACACTCATTTCTGCACAGTGTGTACGTAACAAGTTGTCTTTTCACAAGTTTCATGTGCGCATCACAAAGTGTGTATAGTGGGAAATGAATGCTGTGACAGGGGAGCAGCAAGATCAAAGTCCAACTCTAACTGAAACCTAACACTAAGTAGCTCCAGGAATTTTAAAGGAGTCGGTTTCCAGTTCTGCACTTTTACCATTTGTAAAACTCAGACGCGTTCATACTGCCTGTTTTTTTCCCTGCAGGCTGTTCTTTATTGTGTCTCATGTAAACATACTGACCAACTGCATATCATCCTTTACAAGACATTTGGTCACATATGTTCTTCCAAGAATAAGTAAAAAATCGGAGGCGAGATGATTTATGTCAGACTCACTGCAGAATTCCATGTGTTTTTTTTTTTTAAATGGTCAGATTTGGAGTAAGATCAGGTCGAGTTTATACATACACACAAACACAATCCTCAGAAACCTTCCCATTAGCTGACAAAGAGACCACTAGTGCAATGTCTGGTACCTTAAGCCCCTCCTCCGCCTCTGCTTCCAGCTGGAATCCAATTATGTCCTCTCCTCATTAAAGCTCAGAGAACAGGAAGTCATAAAACACACCAGGTTTTTATTAGCACCCTACATTTACTGCCCACCTCTCTGCTCCTTTTCTCCTCTTTCCATTCTGTTGCTTTCTTTAATTGGCCGAGTAAACAACAACCCTTTTTTATTATCCGCTGTGTGTTTATTGTTCCTCTATGATCAGGCCAAACTGTCACATAAAGAAGAAACTGTAAAATATCAGCGGACAAAATAATCTTTCTGCTTCTCTGATATTATATTACCTCTGCAGGCTTGCTGTATAACAGCGACTCTGATTTATAAAATGTGACTTGGTTTCATTGAGTGGCTTGTTTGGCCTGTAAAAACCCTGTTAGTGAATCAAACTGCTGGTTCATAAAAAGTTTTTTGTTGTTGTTTTTAAAACCTGGACTTATCTGCCAAATGTGTCGGTGATTTCTGTTTAAGAGCTGGTCTACAGATGAGGCGTAACCTTTAATGACCGAACATTTACTGTAACTGAAAAACATTTTACGAGTCTGTGCAATAATTAATTACAAGCGAGAAATGATTTGGGTTGAAAGTCAGAGATTGTGCGGAGACAGCAGGTATCATCTGCTTTGATTCAGTAATGCATAACATTATACGTATTATTCCAAAACACGAATATTTTGAAAGCATTATTGTAAAGTTAGTAGTTTAGTTGCTAATTTCCCTGTTAAATGTTTAAAGTACTTAAACCGGTCTTTTTTTATTTGCACTAGTTCTTCATCGACAGCCCGAGGATACGTGACCCGAGCCTCCACCTTCACCTCCTCCATCTCAACAGAGGAGCTGACCCCTGACCACACCTCCCTAGACTCAGTGGCTGACAGCGGCCGTGGCAGCTGGACCTCCTGCTCCTCCAACTCCCATGACTCCTTCCAGAGCCTCCCCACCTCCTCCTGTCGGCCCTGGGACCACGGTATCCATGGACACCCGCTTTCTCTCCCGCACACTCACCTAGGCGGCTTAAGGCACACGCAGCTGACCGCACCAATAGCAGAGGCCGAGGCCGCAGGTCACACGTGGGTGAACGAGGCCACCGGCAAGCGGAACTCCAGAGATTCCAGCTCGGAGCTGCCAAGTCAATCCCGGCAGAGCTGGGCATCATCCAGCTCGCTGTCGGACACCTATGAGGGGAATTATGGGACTGTAAAGCGACGAAACACCTCAGAGCGCCCCACCTCACCGACCAGCGAGGATGGAGGGCAAAGCACGGACGCTGCCTACAAAATGGTGACATCGAGCACAGAGAAGGGCCTGATAGGTGAGGGGTTAGGTTGAGCGCTTGATTCCCCGTACACACAGTGGGACAGTGTTCAACTCTGTCACCATATGTGTGTGCACCTGTTGGGGGGGAGGGGTCTGTGGTTTTCTAGGTAGCTGCAGTAGAAAAATATGCTTTACCTATAAAAATACAATTGTGATATAATACATTTCAAAATGGCTGCAGACTAGGAAATGAGCCTCATAAACAGAGCGATTAAGTCAATTAGTCTGGTAAATAATTGATCAAGTAATCAATAGTTGCAGCTGTAGCTCTGTCTGTATCTGGTGCATTCACCCATTCTCATTGGTTATATCTTTTTTTATTTTTCTTTCCACACATTTTGATGCATGTACAGTTGAGTACCATGTTAGTGAAGCATCACATTGATTTGATTTATTATTATTTTTTCCCTCACTCCCCCCTTCACTTTATTCATCCACCCAAACTCTTCTTCCTCCTCCCCCATCCCTCCTCATCCCTCACTTTCTTCATCGCACTATTCTTTTGATCCACACCTCCATCCAGTGTATTGTGTCACCTCCCTCACCAAAGATGAGCGTTACCGAGCTCCCCCTCCCACCCCTCCAGGCTACCAGGGTCTGGCTCTGGGGGATCTCGGCCTCTCAGATGGAGTAGTGGGTGGTCCAGGAGGTCTTCTCTCCAGGCCTCCTCACCTTAAACCTCCAGACTACAGCGTGGCCCTGCAGAGGAGCAAACTTCTGCAGAGCCCTGGAGCAGCTGGGACTTTGGCTGAAGTACGGAGGCTAACTGGGAATCATCACCTCCACCACCAGGAGGTGCGGACACAGGGCTTCTCCAGACCGCCCAGCGTCTGCCTCCCACCACAGGAGTTGGCAGACAGTGATGATGGTACGTCCCATTGGAACATTATAAAAAGAAAAAAAAACATCAAGCAGCTCATCTATACTAATCACTTAATTCATATCATTTGTTGTGGTACTATAATGAAGAAGACATTGATTTTTTTAATATACTGATGGGTAAGACTTCAGACCTGTTTCCCTACAGACTCCATGCCAAACATTTTCTTCTCTTGTCTTTTCCAGATGAACAAGTGTCAGCGGTGTAACAACGGTGACTTCATGCACACAAATATTCTCATTCATGTACCGGGCCCTGTTGGACCATCAGGCTGAGGACCATGTTAGCAGCCTGCCTACAACGTGAGACAAAGCACATTCATCACGTCCTGTCTCGCAGAACCTGTGTGACACCACGGTGGACCATGATGCACCTGTGGACCAGACCAGTGGAGTCACACAAGCTCTTGCCACCTCGCAGTACTTATACCATCATCTCTTTCCACAAAACAAAGAGGAACTGCCCGATTTTAGCGAGGTTTTACTTTTTTATTTTTTTTTAGAAATTCTTGAAAAAAGCAGAAGAAAGGAGTGGGATGGAGCCATATCATGGACATGGTAGATGGACATCACAAAAATGGACAAATAAGAGAAGGTATGACTGACAATAATGCTGCTTCATGAGAAGCAGTCAGCCTCCTTGGAAACAGACCACCGTTTACCTCCATTTTGTGCTCCAAGCTTTCTTGTCTCAAGATGTTGCCCCTATTTCCATAGTTTTAAAATCTTGTACAGCGTTTTTTTTTTTCTTTGTGTAAAGTCTTAAATTTGAATCTCAGTTTTTATATGAGAATAGTAAGACGGAGCAGACAAAGGGATGGAGAGTATTGCAAGTGATACAACAAATATTTTAATTCGCTGCTTTGGTTTGTTGTTTGCTGTCGGCTCAAAGCAACACAAATGTAGATAAATAGACAAGACGTGAAATAACTGATTCTGAGATTTATGGGCCTCTGTCAAAGCCTGATGCACTGACGCTGTAAATTCAGGTGAGTAACATCAGTGCCAAATGCACAAATGAACCGCTACAAAGCAGACTTTATTATCCCAAAACCAACACCTGAGGTCAGGAAAGACCTCAGAAGCCATAAGGAGCCCGCTCACCTATTTTCCACTTCCTCTCTGGGAGGTGTAAAGAGAGAAATTAAAGTCCTGAATTAGCAGAGAGCACGTCCGTTTGTGTTTAGCACTTATTGTACTTTGTTGGGCTTTACAGTAAAAAGGACAAACAGTCATTCTCAGGCAGTTTTGTGTCTCGGCGCCGTGCTCCCCCTCCACCCAGCCCCCTCTCTTATTGCTCGTTCAGTCTGATGCGAGGTACTTTAGCAGCATGCTGCCTCCTGGATGTCCTATAAAAACTGTATTGTAACTCCTTTTTAATGAGCTGAAGAACAAATGCCTAGCCGCTTCCTGTAGAGTAAAACGCGTGTCGTTATTTTATTGCAGACGCTATGATACAACGATAAATTAGCACTGTGTGGCCACGCAACATGCATGCATATACACTCACACACACACACATGCACAACAAAAGCTTACCTGTTGTGCGTAAAGACAAAGGACAGTGTTTATACCGATGCTTACACTTTTTGTTTACAGTGTTTATTAGCCAAGTTGTCTATTGAATTAAAAGCTGAAATGTTAAAGTATAATTCCACAGGTCCATTTGACCTTGTAAATTTGTTCATAATGCAGCAGCAATATGCACATGCAGCGTATACTTTGAATAGGCGCTCACAGCGTACCTCTCTCGTCTCGATTTCTTTTGCTTCCCAATGTATAAGTCTTGCTTTATGATGTACAGTACGTCAGCACCCAGCCCGCATCACCATTCCATGCCCATAGCGCATTTTGTCAAGTATTTAACGGATGTGTTTGAAAACCGCTTGTGCTCGGAAAATAATTTTTTTGTGTGCGTGTGTTTACATTCTGAGTAATGTTATGGAAAAGGAAAATATGTTTTTGTGTATTTATCAGCAGTGCAGCAGGGATGTAACTGGAAGTAGACGTTCTTCTCCGTCAGCTGCCTGTCTCACACTCTGTGACGCTTCTTTCACTTTTGTTTTGCCACAAGAAGACTTGAAATGATTTTTGCTAATATATATATATACAACACGTGTGTGTACACACACACATACATGAATTTATACATAAATATTTTTGTTGTTACTTTGCCATAAGTTAACTGATCTTGTATAGATGAGAGTCCTCTATAAATGCTATTTTTGAATATTTGGTTCTAACAAATTATCCAAGGCTGTGATTGCCCAGTTTCCCTCTTTGGGCAGGAGTCTGTTTGTTTTTTCTTTTTTTCTTTTTTGTTTTTTTCCCTTACAGTCTGTTGTTGGTGCCATTTCTGATCTGTCTAAAAGTGGAATTGCTGATGTGTTTTGGGATATGACTCTGTGTGTGTGTGTGTGTGTGTGTGTGTGTGTGTGCGCGCGCATGCATGTGTGTGTGTGTGTGCGCACGGGCATGTGTGTGTGTGGTGAAATTACCTTTGAGGGAATGGGATCAAAATAGCATTTAAAAAAAAAAGCAAACCAATTTTCGTTGCGTGTATAGCGCATACGAAGAAATGGAGAACCCCTTTTTAATAAAAGCCCCTCTTATTTTTCAGCTTTGGTTGCCCCCATGTGTTGAAAGCTGGGCTCCACCTGTGAATCCCTTGTTGTCGGTCTCATGGCACAAGGCAGATTCATTTGAAATCAGATTGGATAACTGAAAGGAGTTTTTTCCTTTCTCCTCACCGGCCTTGTCCGATGATTCCACTTTGTTTCTTTATTGATTTTATGGCTCATCAGTGTCACCTGAGTTTCCTTTTCTTTTTTCAAGATAATAATATCCGTAATGTAACTGCCACTTCTTTTTTTCCACATCTGCATCACTCAGATTCTGTAACCCAATCCAGTATTACAGTTTTGCGTAGATTTAAAGGAATAGTGCCACCTGCTTTTTTTACTGGTCACCCCAAGAAGTTTTCTAACAAAATAATACAAAAATATGTTCTGCTCCTAAAATGTAAAAGCGTTTTTAATTGCTTGTTTTCTTTGACGTCTAACAATCATCTCTCTTCTCCCAGTCTATATGCCATTGTTATGTTTCCCTGGAGAATCTTGCAGTGAGAAGCTCTTGAACACAACATGTTTTACAGACATAAACTGGAGAAGATGAAAATGTCCCCTCAGTCTGACCCCCCCCCACACCTTTAGCCACACCTCCTGCCATGTGACCTGGAATGCAAGAAGAGAGATGTGAATGTGTGTAATGTAGACATCTTTTGGCATTATAGCAGAAATGCACAACGATAAGCTTCAATATGGTGAGTGTGCTGCACCGTCTGTACAAAGAGGTATTAACTTGGTCCGTGGCTTAAAGTTTGCTTTTGTCTCACTTCTCATAGCGGTCGTAACTTATGTCTTTTAGAAAGACAACATGATTTTGCTTGTACGCTTTTTATGTATTTTTTACAAGTGATTGTAAATAGTTGTTATATTTTTGTTGAAGAGAATGTTACAAATGGACAAAAAAGACCTTTTATTTCTCCAAGTCTACTGATATGAATTTGGAAAATGAATAAAATGACAAAGAGGAAAGATCCGGTCTTTATTTGTGGGTGGTGGTATTATTGGCAGCAGAACTACATTATTGAGACCATGAACGTCGGCATAGTTCATGATCTGTCTAGAGGGTGTTTAAATGTTTCCACAATCATTTTAGTGTTGTCTTCACTCTGCCTCAGTTCTCCCCACACTGTGTCTCTACCTTCTGCTGCCTTCGTTTCGACATCAGCTCTGATCAGCGGCTGACGGCATCATGCTGCGTTCAAGGTCAGATACCTTCCTGTCCTCATTAAATGTTCACAGTCTCACAGAGAGGCATGAAGCCATACTGATCAATCTCAGTGTGTGTGTATGAGACAAAGAATATAAGAATCTTTATTGTTATTGTACAGCTGTACATTGTACACCAGCACAACGAAATTAATTCATGACACCCACTTCTAATGTCAACAATAAACCCCCTTTGTTAACCTTTTGACCCACATGGAAGGTTGTTGAAGTCCTAAACACTTGCAGGGCATCATGTCAACAGATGAAGCACAGGGCCAGTAGTATGACTTTTTTTTTCTACTGCCCATTAAGCAACCACACAACCTTCTTCTGCGATCACATTACACTGTAGTGTAATGGAGACGCGTCAGGGTGGTGTGAGTGTTGTGAGCGCTGTGGTGAGGCGGTCATGTTAACCAGCACGTTCAAAGAGAGGGGTCTCTCTATTTCAGAGAGAATATTCCACAGCGATGAAAAGAGTGAAAGTTCAGCTCCGAGTGGGATACTGCGGAAAAAGAGTCAGTGAAATTATAGTTTCAATTATACATCACAAAGGGCAAAAGAGGCCCGCTGGATGGGAGGGGAGGAAATGTGTGTGTGTGTATGTGTGTGTGCGCACACTTTACACCTCTCCTCTGTTTCGACTTTGAAGTTGTGACTTTGTCAGGAGCAGAAGCTGAGAGCAGGAGGTGGGAAAACGGAAACTTTACCACCCGAGGGTTGTGCGCACACATGGGGGCTGGCTGTTAGCATATTCCCGTCTAAATGAAAATCTGTGAGGCAAAACAGTTTGGAAAATATCCTGTCACCTCGCATGCCCTGTATGTGTGAGTGTGCATTCGCTCAATCATACAAATATTAGTGGAAAATAAGTTGGTTTTCATCACGTGTTGTCAACGTCTCTGCATGATCACACACACTATACCTCAGTTTGTCTTTATATCTTGTTATTGTAGTGACGGCAGCAGGGAAGCGTTTGTTATCTTGTAGTAACCTATACGTCATCGACACCACAAATTGTAAAAACAGTGAAACATCTGTTTTTATTCTTTTATTTCTTTTTTTTAGGTTTCATCTAAAATGTCAGTATTGATGTTGCTTATTCACACTTGCTTTTTGTTTGTCAAGATTATGTCCTAAATCTAAATTCATAGCTGCGCTGTTTACAGAAAGATGAAAACAACAAAGCTGCCTGTAACGTCCCTGAGACTTTGCTGTCTTATAGTTCCACTGGCAGCCATGTGGGGGCAGTGCAGCATTGTGGGAAATGCTGTTGAGCAGAAAAGCTCAATCTCTGCATCTCTGGATCCATAGGAAAGATTAGTCAAAGGAGGCGATTTAGGGGTTGTATCTCTCTCTAGAGACTCACTATCCCATTAAGGTGCAAATTACAAACTCATTGTCCATGTTCGAACAATGCAATCCTGGCTTTGTGGACATGATTATATCTGTCTCAAATGTCTTTGTCCTATATGCAGTCTCCTCTCTTAACTAGTAAATGTTGGTTCCTTTATATAGTGCCACGCCTTCGCACTGAGATTTAATTGTTTCTTTAATGCCTCACTGTGTGTGTGTGTGTGTGTGTGTGTGTGTGTGTGTGTGTGTGTGTGTGTGTGTTTGTGTAATTAGTGTAATCTGTCCTCCCTAAGTGGAAAAGATGCAGTTACAGCAAAACACAAGGGCCTTATCCCCATCAAATACCATCATCATCATCATTGTCATCATCATCATTACATTTCATCATCTGTATCATTAAATTAACCAGCAGAGTGAGATGCCTGTGATTTAACAGAGCCTCTGTCTGGGTAAACAAATGAGCATAAACATATCTATCTATCTATCTATCTATCTATCTATCTATCTATCTATCTATCTATCTATCTATCTATCTGTCTGTCTGTCTGTCTGTCTGTCTGTCTGTCTGTCTGTCTGTCTGTCTGTCTGTCTGTCTGTCAGGTAGGCTACATTTTCAATAAGCCACAAAGTCTCATAACAGTTGTCAAGTTACAAAATTTTAAAAAAAACTTACCTCATGTACTTTTTTTCCATTTTTGTTGTTTATGTATAAATTTTGCACAAACAAAAGTAAAAACAAGCAAAAAAAAAAAAAAAAAAAAAAAAAACTAAAAAAAACCCAACCTGCATTCACATCCATTTTACACTTAGGGAGCATTTTTAAAAATAGGCATCTGAGTGGGGACGTAGTTTAGAGAGAAAGTCAGAGTGAGAGGAGGAAAGGACTGAGAGATGAAGAGCGAAGAGAGTCTGAGAAGAAAACCCCCCACTGAGGAAACTCTAGAAGAGCAGCAGAGAGATGGATGAGAGCGGTGATGGGTGGGGGGTTCTTAGTGGGAGGCCCCACCTTTGAACTGGGAGAAAGATGGAGAGATGGAGGGAGGGAGGGGGTGGTGGTGGTGGAGGCATCTAAGCAGATCACAGTGTAGCAGAGCAGATTAAAGACAGAGAGATCACAACAGAGTTAAGGAGACACAAGGAGATGTGGTGGGAGCAGAGCAACCGAAGAGGTGTGCGACGTTTACGGCTCCGAGTTGGATCCACTGCTGTCACATATCACCTCTCCCGCTTTGTGCCAACACACATTCTCCAGCAATTAGTGATGTTACACCTCAGCTGTGGCTGTTCATACTCAACATTGTTTGTCTTTGCACCAGTGCTGTATGTCGTTGTTCACACACGTCACATTGTGCAGAGCGGTTCACAGCTTCCCCCGGCTCTGCATCAGCCTTCAGCTGATTGGTTGAGAGTTTGGCTGATTCCGTAAAGTCAGCAGAATGATTATTGAGCTGCCCTGTGAAAAAAGAAAAAGAAAAGCCAGAACATACCTCAGTCTTAAAATCCTTTCTCCTGAAATGTCTTATAAGCAATGCTCAATGTCTGTGAAACAAAACAAAAAAAAAAAATGGAAAAAAAAGTCTTATTATTTTCTGGCTCACACATACAAAAAAAACCTTTATCAAGCAGGAAATAATTTAATTCATAATACGTAAAATAATGAATAATACATTACATGACTTAGGCTAGACATGAGTGACCTAGTCTACAATCTGTTCTTGTCCTAAAAGCAGTAACTTTAAATAGCTGAACCTTTAGCCTGTCAGCGCCACCTCCTGTTAACAGGTGCTGTAAACAAGCACAATTACCGTAGCTAGTTGATTGTCAGGCAGCTCCTGGCATCAGCAGATTCAAGATGGCGGCGGACGTAAACACACAACACCTGTAAATACACGCTGCTTGTTTATGCTGCGGACAACAGCAGCAGCAACAACAACAACAACAAGCAGCTATAGCACCTTACGCGCAGTTTGCGTCAGTCTCCATAGAGGAAATAACCTGTTGTTTTATCAACATTTGGCCCGAAACGCCACTTGTCATGATTCATGACAGCTTCATGTCCCTGGCTCTTCTCCACCTGACGACACAAAGTTAGTGTAAGTCCTCACCTGCTTGTGACCCTCCTGTCTTCACGTCTCTTCATTCTGTCACTTCTTCTGTTAGTTAGTATAATGTTTCCATGCTGATTTGCAATGATCATTGTTGGGCTGAAGTCGTGTTTGTGTTTGTTTTTGTGTTTTGTTATATGTTTTTTTTTGGCTTGTTGTTTTAGTGTGTGTGTAGATGTTTATGCAAAAAACAGAACTCTGGTCGAAACCGTTCAGTTTCTATGAGATTGCCTTGGCTGTCACATACATAGCAAGCTGTTTTAATATGAGTAGGAGGGCTGTAGAAAATAATGAATTCACTGATCATTTTTCAACATGTTACATCTCATACGCTAATGAGCTGATCTTTATAAAGGGCTGTCAGACGTACTGCTTATAAAAGTAATTAAAGTAGCAATGTGAGTTGCAGCTCTGCTGTTATTGAATAGTTTGACCTTGCCAGTGTTAATTATTGGACACAGGCGAATCTAAAATAGTTTTATAAAGCCCAGCAAATAACAAATGAGATCAATGAAAACTGGAAGTCTGTGTAAGGCCTGTCGTAGCTCAGAACCACAAACCAAACACTGAGATGACCTAATAATTGAGACACTTGATATGACATAAGGAAAGTAGCTGTATCTGTATATAATGCTGTCAAATCCTGCTTACACACAATGCATGAGTAAAAACTAATCTAATAATAAATAATGGTGTACGCTCTTCCACCGCTGCTTGTTCCCGGGGAAACTTCACATTGGGCTTTCTCAGCCACAGATGTAGCCATGTTAACCTGTTTTGCATTATTCGAACTTTTGCGAGGGCAGCTTTATTCGTCATATAATTAGGTTTGTCTCTATGCTGAACGCTCTCACTGGGAAGACTACTGGTTTAATAGCTTCCTAGGTCTGGACTGTGTACTATATATTATTTCATGCAGGGCCTAGAAAATATACATGACATAAATGGTTATGGCAGTTCCTCGCTGGTTCACGCTGGGTTGACGTTGGTGTTTGGTTGTAGGAAGAGACAAGGTCAGAGCTGTTTAATGTCAGTTTTTGTTCTAGTCCCATTAATTTTTTAAAATAACCAGAAATGTGTTTCTGAAAGTGCTCTTTTGGTGCTCGCCTTTCATATGTGGCTGCTTCATTTCATTTCAGCATGTGGCCCGTTAAACAGAGGCTGTAATAATATGTTGAAGTACAATCTGGGATGTGTGATTTCCACCGAATAGGCTTCCTGGCTGTAATTGCAGAGTAGACGCTTTGTTCACAGTAGGAGTTGTAACACTTAGTTATTAATAATTCAGGTTTAGAATCAACAGGTTGTTCTTTTTGTACAAAATTTAAAGCTGCCGTTGTAGGTGTTCATATCAGACGTTGGTCTGAAATTCACTTATTTTGATCTCCTTAACTTAGCTGCTGCTCTGTCTCTACTCTCTGGATATATATATATATATATATATATACAGTACTGTATATATATATGTGTGTGTGTGTGTGTGTGTGTATTGTGTATGGATGTATATATACCTAACTTACTATGACTTAAACACACTCGCCTCACGAGGACAGCACTGGAAATGTGTTGTTGAGATACACTGAGTGGATCTGTCACCCTTTAGTGTTGCAGAGGAGGAAATAATATGTCAAGTCTCATTAGCAGAGAGACTGTGGCATCTTTCAGTGTGCTGTTTATACCATAGCCACCCATGTGTTTGTGAGTCGGGCAGTGGGGTTGTTTTTATTTGTGTGTTTGAATGCATTTGTTTCTGTTGCAGCGGAACTCAGGCAATATTTGTTTTCTTTTTTTTTTCTCTCCGAACCACCTGATGCAATGTGCAGCTTCTCTGAGTTTTTTTTTAAAGCCTGTCCATGATTTGCATTTAATGGTATAAATGATCATTAGTACACACATAAATATAAAATTAAAAGCTGAACCTAAGTATGACTTAAAATATTTGTCTAAATATGGCCTGACTTGACCCCATGCTCTCGTTTCCTAATCTGCAAATTTGTTTCCAACAGCATCTCCTGTGTATTTGTCAGTGTTTGTCTGTGTTCCAGTCAGTCTCTATAAGTTAGTGGGCAGTTGCTGTGATTTCGGATTACAGTGCGTGGCGGCTCAGGTGGCAACTGTGAGGACAGCTTTGACTTTGCTGCACACTACCTCTGTTTTAAATCTGAATCTGTTGGGCCATCATTGAATATGCCGAGATAGTGAGTGATCCTTGATAGCAAGTTCTGCAGCTAATTTCTGTTCAAGTCCTGATGTGTCCCCACAGGCTAAAGGACTGGGTGACATTCAACAAGACTTGATGTTTTCCCAACTGTAATTGGCAGGAGTCTTGTGCACCGTTACTTCCTGTGTGTGTGTGTGTGTGTGTGTGTGTGTGTGTGTGTGTGGGCAAACTTGTATGTGAGACCTCAGAAGGGCAAGTGGAGGTGAGTGATCACCTCGTCTTGCTCTGTTTAATCGGATGGAGACTGTGTGCCTGTGGCTAGTACAACTCTCTACACACACAGACACACACAGACACACCCTTTGCCCATCAGTGACCTGCATTCAGCCATTCGGAGTCATTTCAATGCAGCGGTTGTTTTCTTACGGAGGGAGGAAGGCTGTTGATCTGCCCAAGGGCACATATAATTTTCAGCAATCTGAAGTCCCTCTCTTGCTCCACTCCTGCTTGATAGACTAAGCGAGGCGACTCTTTTTCTCTATATGTCTCTCTTTCCTTTCCTCCTCTTTACCATCGTTCTTTCTCTTTGTGCTCTGCGATGGAGTAAAATAACACTAAAGCATGCCATTTTTCATTTACGTCTTTCTAAATCTAATCAAAGAACAACTAATGACATCATCATTTAATCTCTTCAGATCTTTTTTGTAGAAACATTGCAGAAATTGCAAGGATTTTTTTTGTTACTGTCACCACCCTAAGCTTAAAGAAACTGGGGCATGTGACCTTTTGACTTGTTGCCGTAGAAATAGCATGGTATTACAGGTATACATAATAAAATGGTATTGTGTGCTGACTTGCTGTAACTCATTGTCATGGCTTACTGGGATTCTTGAATGGAAAGGAGGTGTAAATAATATTGGTAGTAACAACTCTGCTTCGCACACTATGACAAGTGAAAATGTCTGGTGTGAAAAGGGTCTACTCTTGACTTTTTTTTATTAGCAGTTAGACTAAAAGATACATAACTCACTGGATGAAGTTGCCTAGTTTTCATGCAGGTGGTTGAGCTGCCGTCACATGAACCTAGAGCACAGTTATTCTGTAAGATACTGCAGTTATGTGTGTATCTCGGTTTACAATAAGTTAAGTTATGGTTGTGTGTATACTTGCATATTTCCTTCACTGCCAGATACGAGAGGTCTTGTGTGACACTGTCAAAGAGCTCATTACCTGCTAAATTACCCAGAATCCAGTGGGAGGCCTGTCTGATCTGTGCTGCTACAGTAACTCAGGTAGATGAGATGCAGGCTGCAAACTCTGAAGTGCATTCAGACTTGACTGTACTTTGTAAAATTATTATAATTATTATTATTAGTCTGCCAGCGTTTGAAGTGAAATCAAATTGGACTGATTTGCTAACTTAACCAGTGCATGCAGACTGTCCTGACCTTTTGCTCTGTGATCTTGGTGCTCCCATTGGGTTGTGTTCGCTTCAACTTTCCTTCCTTTTTTTAGGTCTAATGACCTATATCAAATTACAATGACCTACAAGTTCCTAACACTTATATGTGTGGGTGGTAAACCAGTGTATCTGTGCGACACCAGCGTTAAGTCTGGTTGGATGTTTGATATAGGTAGATTTGATATAGAAATATCTCTGCCCAGCTTTAGATATTATCAAGTTAAAGGAACTTCTGTATTTTACACTGACTTTCTTCTCTACTGATTTAAAGGTTGTATGTGACATTTACAAGTAATCAATACTTTGTTTGTGTGTGACATTTGCAAGCACCTCATAATTTGGTACTGCTGTTTAAATTTAATGGTTTTGACCAGAGTGCACCAGAGAAGGTTGAACCAGTGATCCCCACTGTGGAAATCTCCAGATGACTCGTGGTGATTATACACAACACATAGATGTGTTTCTGTTCACTTCCAAGAAATCTTTACAACCTTTTAAGAGGGAGCCATGTGGCAAATACCAACATGTTCATGGGGCCGCGGAGAAGGAAATTAATCCGTGACCTTGAGTTGAAAAGGTTGAGGCATTGTCAGGTCTGTGGTGTACCGCAGGGACCTCGCAGTCTTGTTATAAATCAAACACAGTTATTTACTAGTAGCCTATAACTGATATAAGAAATCATTGCTGCATTGGCAGCAACCTTTAGCATTTTGCAAATATAGCATGTAAAACATATAGGTTTTCACTCTATCATTGAAGGTACAAGGTCGAGTTATTAAATTCCCACTCACTAAACACTTAATTAAGAAAAACAGTCAAACCAATTAAGTTGATAATTGAGTTTTTAAATTTCCCCCCTTACCTTTTTCATCATTGGCTGCTGATAGCAGTACATTCTTGGATGTATTAGAGCTCAGGAGCTCATTCCACATTGTTTATTATAAGAAAGTTAATAAAAATGCTTTCAGTAATTCCAATAATGATTTATTTTTCCATGTCAGTGTAACTAGTTCATAAATATCTGATGGTGTAGGTTGATTGCCAGAGCACAGAGAAAACACACAACAGGCTTTCAGATTCCTCAGGCTTTCCTTTATGAGATTTAAACTGTCAGGTTATGAGTTGCGGTAGACGGAGGACCCTGCCAGTTGTTCTGACTCGGACGAAAGAGGAAGGTCTTTTCGACTTCATAAGTGAGTGTGTGTTTGTAGAAAAAGGCACGAACAGCTAGTACATTTGTACATCAATTTTTCATGATGAAATGTGCATTTTGACAGTCATTGACCATAAAATATAATTTTAGCTGATGTATTCAGTAATCATCGTCCTCATTCTTGGAGGAATTGTCAAATAGTTGCACTGAGGCTTTGATGAAGGATGCCATTATAATTTCTGTGAGTTCACTTATAGTAGGGTTGCAGCACCAAGTTATACCAATTAGGACAGTGGGTAAGGTTATATGGAAGGTTTAAGAGATGGAAAATGGGATGAGACTGTTTGAGAGAGCAGTTAAACGTGATGTGATAAACAGAAAGTGCAGTTTTGTTGACCCTGAAGTGGCGATGGTTTCCTTTAGTCAACAAAAGCAGGCTCTTTGTTTCCGAAGAAACTTTCTAGCAAAGTAAACTCGAGCTGTAACTAGTGTGACACATCACACACACACACACACAAAACCGCATCATCATGATCGTCCCACAGTTCACCACCCCCTGCAATGCCTGCACACCCTGTACCACCTGCATTATTGAAATCTGCCTGTCACTGTGAAAGTAGGGGGGCTAGGCCTGGATCAAACGGCAGTCAGTATGACAGAAACAGAGGGAGGCCCTGCTCAACTACAAAGTCCTGCTACACTGCATGAGCGTGAGAATTACTTATTGGCGACAGTTGGGTACATTTTCTTTTCTCTGTCCCTAGGAAAAGAGAAGGAGTTCCCCCAGATATATATGTATATATGTGTGTGTGTGTGTGTGTCTGTCTGTCTGTCTATAAATATAGATCTCTACTGTATAGCCTACGGTGCAATCTACCGTATAGCCTACTGTAGATGGTCATTTTTAAAACAGCCATTTTTTACATGTATGTACTCAGCAAAGCCTCCTGCCGTTTAATATTATCAAAATATTAAACCAATGTGTTGTACAGTTTCTGTGTAAATCCAGCTCTCACTACTACTACTACTACTACTACTACTACTACTACTACTACTGTTGTATTAATTCAGCAGATCTTTGGCTCTTCAGCTGGTTCAGTTGAAGACCATGCTATGAGAGCTCACTCACCAGAGTTTGGATGCATGTTCACTACAGCTTTCAGCATTCACACTTTTTCTAGTTGCAGTTTGCAGTACACTGATACAAGGACACTTATTATATAGCGAGTGTGTGTTTGTCTCAGAGGCGCTAAATGTAATGTGTGTAGTATGAATTTGTGTATTTGTGTAATTATTTTCTTGTCTTTAAATACAAAATTAGATGCTAACGATACTTAAAACCTGACCTACCCAATGAAAACATGTCAAATTATTGTATAAACAAAATACAATCATGAAATAATAATGTGTTTCCTAGTGTAGACACCCTATCTTAAAATAAATATTAGGAATATCTATATATTTTTATAAATATTTGGTTGCGCCACCTGACATTTTTTAGTTGAGAAGTTAAAAATACTGTTAAAATATGAGTTAAAACTGTTTGAAAAGATATTTAATAAATGAGATTTGTTTAAACACATTGTTCTGAACTCAAAAATAAGCATTACAGCCATATTGAAAATACTTTTTAAAAATACCTTTTTAGAAGCTTTATTTGTCATTCACCTATACACACACACACACACACACATATAAAAGACAAAGATGGTGCATTAAAATGTGAGGGGTGAACCAAAACCTTGAATTAAAACCTCTGTAGAAAACCACTGTAAAGCCACTGGGAGCTGCTGATTTGAATAATATTTACTTTTATGTTCATGACCGTGATGATGGAAGATCAAATGAAATATGATAGACCCCATTTATTTTGCTGCTCCCCAGTGGTGTCAATACTGTCACCTTGTTTTCAGCTTGGCAGGTGAGCGCAGCTGTGTAACTGGCAGACAGCTGTTATTCCACACAGGTGGAGAGGTGAGAGGTCGTGACGGGAGAAAAGACAGGAAAAGGTGTTGAAACAGAGCGTGACAGAAACTGAAATGAGAGAGAAATGCAAAAGGCAAATTTTATCAATGACATAAATGAGCTTTTAGAAAAACCATTGACATTGTATGTTGGAAACTGGCTAACAGCTGCCAACGAATCAGGACTTCAAAGCCGTGATGTCCCGGGTCTTGTGGCCACTGCTGGTGTATGAATTTTAGTTATCACCCGTCAAAGGGATTAAGAGGCGGAGATGACCTCCATAGGTGGTTAGCATTGCTAAGAGGGCCAAGATGCTTTATCCTTTATTGCGACAATAACAAGGTAAAAGACCTCATCAGCAGTCTCAGAGAAGAGTTTATGGTCAAACAAGCAGAACAAATGCTACAAATCAGGGAATCCAGGGACCCAAAACTCTCCTGGGCTTCGCATTGCAGTGAGGACTAGAACATACTGGAGGGCACAGGATGCAGTGGACCAGTGGGAATTGTTGTTATATAATCAAGTACTTTTGGGATGGTTGAACAGGTTTGGGTGGCATTCCAACATCCCACTATAAAAAACAAAGGCAGGGAGAGACAGGACAATTTTTTCTAGAGTTAAGTCAGAGCTGAGGTTGGGAGGCTAGGTGCTATCTACTGTTAGGCTTTATGGTCCAAGTTGTAAGAGGCTGATGTTTCTTTCTAGGCCATTCATCTAATCCAGTTCAACCATCCCAACAATTCTGGGACAAGGTTAAACCCCCAAATGTCCCTTGCGCCAAGGAAGAGAGATGACATTCTTAACAGGTGTCCTTCAGAATGAGGGGAGGGTTGCTATTGTTGGCAATAAGACCAAGTGCTCAAAGTTCATCTGCAGCACCAACTTTAATGTCTCAGAGCATAAAGATGCTGTATTGAATTTGTGATTTCTGGAGAACACTGAAAAAGAAAAGCCATTAGCGGAGGTTCACACAGCAGAGCAAGCCTCAAGGTGGCTGATCATTGGGAGGGCCGAACCGAACACTAACATTCCTTGCACACTGGAAACTGTTCATTGAAGCTGAAAGACAATGAACTATAACAGATTTGTACATCAGTTGGTTTGTGCAACACTCAAACCAACAAGAACTTAACTTTAAAAAAGTTACATTCAAGGAACTTGAAAATTGTTGCAAACAAATGAGGTAACTTAAGTCGGCAAACGATAAACGGTTGCTGTGTAAAACAAGAGGTAAAGAATTTAGGTGTGGAGACTTGCTCATTAAGCACAACTGGAACATCTGACAGCGGGCTGGCAGCTGGCTTTTCATGCATTAATAATGTAAGAGGGATTATAGTAGATGCATAAAGTAGTATAAAAAAACACCCTCGGGGGGGAGCAACCACAGTGCATCAGCAGTATTTTCCTGTATTTAGCTGGCTTCTTATCGATATAAACAAACAGTGTTTTGATATCAAGCTCCTCCCAAATTGCCGAGCGCACTTACTCACTTCATCATGTAGAGCGAGAGACGAACCGCCCTGTGGAGAATCATCACCTTGTCTGTGAAATCATTTTTTTCCCAGTAACTGAGGGGAATAAAGGGGTCGATAAATTGCAACGAGGGTTTTTAACCAGCAGTCAATCATATGATGTTTTTTTTTGTATCATTACCAGTGAATAAAATAGCTATTGAGTTTTATTCACACAGGAATAATTGGAGCCTTCGGTGACTACAATCTAGATTTTCCAAGCATAGAACTTTTTCAGACCTCCTCCACCTGCTTTAGGCTTAAATCCTAATGTTTTTAGAATTTACTTTTAAACATGAATGATATAATTGCACAATTACACATTTTTAAATTTCACAGAATATTCTGAATGTATTCTGCATAAATTACAAGGTTTATCTGATGTAATCGGGTCCGTGGTTGCCAGCTCTGGCCTTGTACTTGGAAAATCGGCTCCGGAGTTGAGACTGTTTTTCTCCATTAGCTGTGCATCAATAACACTTCCAATGCATGCCAGAGCTAATAAGCAACCAGCTGGTGCTTAGAAACCGAGTGCCTGAGGCCTTGTCAGGAAGCCTGCAGTTGCAGTCTAGTCCCCTGTACAAAACAAATTTCTGGTGACAGCATGACATATACTTAAAACAGAGAGGACCACAGCACTCCACTTCTGTCCTCTTTATTAATTAACAGTAGGTGTGTCAGTGCCAAAAATACATACTGCTGACAAAGAATGCGGACACCTGCACCATATTCATTTTTTTTTCATGGCAGTAGGGAGAAGTGTCAAACCTAGACCAGCACCCCTACTAACACTTCTATTGGACGTCCTGCCAACAGTCAACTGAGCCAAAAGCATTCAGTCTCCCTTACTTAAACTGGTATGTTTAATAGACATTTATATTTATTACCAGGTTTTTTTTTACTAATTGATTACCAGATTTTGAAGTTTGAGCTCTTTGACGCCCAAAGTCTTTGAGCACAATCTACTGAATAGAGGCATTTTTCAAATGTCCGACAAACCAATATATTTTAGATGTAAATGACATGTCCCCTATTTGAATGTGTATCTATTGGAGCCTACCACTCCCTTGTTGTTCTGACCTCAAATAGGATCCGAGAAGTGCTGTTGCAAGAAGTGACTTTTAACTCTCACCAAACTAGAAGCCTAGAAATCCCACACTAATGAAAGCCCCTTCTTATCTGTCCTCATGAATTTTAATACAGACACAGCGATTACATTTTTGTAGATACTGCAAACCCAGAGGAAAGAAATTGCCCAGGTTTGGATTGTGTACCCATGTGTAGTAACACTTATTGTTTTCTATAAATAGATCAGCAACCCAAGAACTGGATAAAGCAAAATGAAATTGTTACACTTAAAAGGGTATAAGTGAAGGTGGAAAAATCATAAACTCATCTTTTTTTGCCAGGATTTAAAGTAGATTATAAATCTACTCTCAGACTTTTTATATTTCAGTTTTCTTGTGATAAATTGTTCAATACTGTGATCAGTGTTTTTCTTTTTTTCTCCACTGGAGTAATTACTGCAACCATTTGGGATCCGGGAGTAGTTTAGAGAATTTAATGAAGACTGGAGGGATACACACTGTAGATGACTTGTAGTTCCTTAACAACTCTGCACAAGTAGACACTTACTTAACACATTTTATACATTAATTTTGACAACAAATGGGGAGAAAAAACTACTACTGCTACTATATTAGAAAAGGTGCAGCAAAGAATGAGTTTTGTTTTATTGGCTACATGCAGGTTGTCCCATTGTCTCACTCAGCATCAAACACTTGTATTTGCTATGCTGATATACTGATTCATATGTCTCATTTAATATCCCCAGAAGATCAGATGCTCTCAATTTTGCCCCTTTTTTAGTGTTAAGCACAAGAGGTCACCTTGTCCTTGAAGATGAAAACAAGCTGCATTTAGGCAACAGGCTGCAGTAGAGTATCAAGAGATGCTTTGCTCTACATTTGAAACCAGCTAAGGGACCAACAAGAGCATCTTTACAAATACAGCTGTATATGACAAGGGAAATTATTGCCACTGAACGACTGCTGGCCAGCACACATAAACATCATACATGCATGCACACACTTGTTTTGTCTTTTGTGCGAACGTGGAAAGATATAAAGCCACCCACCCTCTGGCCTTCTGTTTTATGACTTTGTTTCAACTTGTGGCCATTTCTTCAATTTCCAGCGCTCAATTACCGACCCCTGAGAGAAAAAGATGGAAAATTGGAAAGAAAGGATGTGACCCCATGTTGCCGGAGAGGTTCAACTCTTTTTTTCGATATTTTCATCCCCTTTGGAGCAAAGGCATCTACTGGAAACAACCATATGCCACAATGGTGGTGTGATGATACAATTTACCACGAGTGTATGTTGTGTGCTGCCTATGCTGTTCTGAAGACCATTTAGATTACTTTCACCTCATCAGCCCACAGTGTTGACTGAGGCAATTGAGACATAGTCTCCTGAGGATAGATGTTTTCATTGCACCTCACACATATGTTCCTGTGTATGTGTGTGTCCTAGATGATTTTTCTTAGAAATTGGTTAAAAATGTAGAAAGTGGTATATTGGAAATGTGCGCACAGTGACTATCACATGGTTGACTGAAAGTTGTGGTTTGCTAATGTGTGATAATACTAAGCTTAAATTGATTTCCATTTCACCTTGATAGAGAGAGTAGTCCAAACCGATGGTTTAAGGAATATTTTATCTCATACTGCAATAAGAACTCATTCCTCCTCCCTTATTTATTCTGTTTGTCGTTTGTCACTCAGACAAAAAAAGCAATTATAAAAATGCTACCTTGAGGTCAATTTCTTTTAGTCACCTTATTCACAAATTGAATTTAAAAGGCACACAGGGCAAAAACATCAGCAGCACGCAACACAGTGCATTATCGGGTGATCTGGTGATTTTACAAAATGGAAAAAGACACACTTCATGTGTGTAGGAATACTTCATTAGTCTGGAAATACTCAAATAAAAAGCAGAGCCAAATAAGAGGCTGCATCAAATTGTGACCTGACTGCAGGGCCACAGTTTCACACCCACGTAAAATGCAGCCTGAGTACCAGTCCTCCAAGGTCGCGGGCAAAGCAATTTGAGGCTGTCAATCATATCACGTCCATTGAATAAAAGTAATATTTTCTGAGGTTGGCTCATGCTGCTCTCACCTCTAAATGACACTGAGTCCCATGGTGGCTGTCGACATGAACCTTGGAGGAGATGGCTGACTGTTTTTAATGTTAAGCATTTTCATGCATTGCTACCTCGCGTGCCTCATTATGTGTCCTGGCTGGGTGTCAGCTGGTGGCACTAGAGATGGAGGTGGATGGCTGAATAGAAAGGTTGACTAGATGACCAGCACTTTCTTGGTCAGCCAGCAACATGGACTTATGCTGAATATAATTTCAATCACGCTATTCCATCAGTTGACATTGAACAGGGGATCCCTAATGACCTTTTCTGTTTACAATTTCATTGCGACACAGTAATACATATGCAGCAGTGTTTTAAGTGTCACTGAGCATGTATTATACATCTGGTTCATTTGTAGAGAATCGAGGAGAAATTAATTACACTCATCATTGTAACTCATTAAATCCATTCTCATCATGAGCACTCGATTTCATTGATAATCTAAATGAAACAAGATATTGAACATCTCTGGCCTTATCATTCAGCATTAGCCAATACACTGTTCAGTATTTTGTCTCCTTTTTAGAAAGTCCTATTCAGATGAAGTGTTTTTGCTGTATTTAAATCACTGTGTCTTTATTTGGCAAGATGGTGCATAAAGCTTTCATTGGTGGCGCAGATGCATCTGCAGTGTGGATCTGTTTTGTGATGTTCTGACGTTTGCTCTTTTTCTTTTCATCCAGAGTAAGGAGGATTTTGTGGAATGTAGACTGAGAAGAACACAATTTAGCACAAAATATATTCACCGTATCGGTATATTCACTCAGAATGAAACATAGAACTATGGATATGCATTTATGGCAAGCTTTTCACCAAGAGAAAACTGTCTTCGTAAGAAATATTCGAAGAATAAGAAAATCGAAGGCAGACATCCAATTTATTGTTGTGTTGAATCGTTTCAAATAACTGTCAAAATGCAAACAGGCAAAAGATGATTTTACAAAAGATTGTGATTTCAGTTGCCGCTACAAGATGATCTCCCAAGATAAGAAAAGTGTTTGACAAATGCAGCATCTTCTAGTATTGATGCACTGAACAATTCAAGTCCTTTTCCTATCTATTAACTTTGCCGCCAAGTGGGTTTGTGTGCTCTCACTCGTTTGACAACGACCCAATACTATGGAAGCAAAGATCTGACACTGGCTGAGTTGTAATACTGCCAGATGAGTTTTGTGTGTCCGTCACAGCTTCTTATGTTCCATCTTTCAATCGGTTCCTCCTGCCCTTCTTGTGTCCCTTGCATCCGCCCACAGAGATCAGTGGCCACACCCAGCATCATTAAACTTACAACCATCACGATAAGACTCAATTACTGTGAACCTCCATTCTGGCACCCGAGATCAATACAAAGCTAAAACTGGGGGCATCTAACGCTCATGCAGCCAGCATGGCAGAGAACAGACATGTAAAATGATCTCCAAGCCACACCAGATAATTGTAGTGTCTGTTCCGTCCGAGTTAATGACTCATTTACGTGCATGTACACTGTGGCCGTCTTCGCTTAGTGATTTGAAAGCGTTTACTTTTAACCACCACTGATCCTCTAGTGAGTTTAAAGTAGCGTACCTGCAGTGTGAACTAGCTTGAATCAATGATTGAATCAAGTGCTGTATATGCAAGTGCAGTATGCTCTGTGAATCCTGAGCCTGCTGTGTATTCTGCTTTTTATAGCGCTTTATGAAAAAAGGCTAGTAAATGTGGATGTTGTAGGATGGGCAGTATTTATGCTTTTTGGTTTCCTAATGATATAATTTAATTTGATGATTTTTTTATTGATCACTGGGAGTGTGCCTAAAGTAGAGGAAGACAGAAAATGATGAGAGTGCAGGTGCGTAGTAAAAGCAGCCCTATTATTTGTCGAGATATTTTGGAAAATGTCTTTCAGCCCATTTTCTTGACCTTGACTTTTGACCAATGATCGTCCAATGATGCCCTGGGAATTAAAATTCTTAGGACAGGAAAAACAATACACTGCCTACAGCTAAGCCAGCATACAAACATTAAGTGAAAAACAGATTCTTGTTCATTTGCTTTGAATGTCATTATACTGACAAATACAGACCACAAATTACTGCAATTAATGCAACTTGAAATGCTACTGACCAGATTATACAGATTAACAGTTATGAATACTAGTTATATATAACTAGTATTGATGAAGTCATCAGACAACATTTCATATGGTTTTTGAATCAATCAATTCATCAAATTGTATTTGTATAGACCATATTCACAAATCAGTTTGCATCATAGGACTCAACATACTATACTACGACATTTTTACAAATTTACATTTAAACAGTTTTGAGTTGGACGTACTGTATATCGATGAATAATTCAATAAGGAAACGATACTGAACTGTGTGGGGAGAAAAAAAAAAAAGAATAAGAAGATTTTGGCATTGAAAGAATATTTCTGACCCAGAGGATATCAGCTTGCCTGAACAGGGAGGATACCTACTTTACCGACCAAAGGGGATTTTCCAAGTGATAGAAAATAAAATGTAATGTTGTTGCAGCCAGTTAGAGCCATGAAATCTGTCTGAGTTCCAGGAAATCTCACCTCTGGAATCTGGTTAGTTGTTATGGTATTGTTTGTTCCTTTCATGTTTTATCTCACAGAAATAATGACTCTCCCACTGACAATGTAAGTGAAATGTTTGGCTGCAGGATGGATTCAGGCCAAAAAGAGGATCAGTTTCAGTTTTTTTTAATGATTTTCATTGAGGCAGCTGGAAAGAGGATATTGTGATAAGAAGCTTGTAGCATCATTGTTAACTCCAGGTATGGAATTAAAGTGTGCTGCTTTTCATTTTTACAATTACTTCACAAAGCATACAAAGTGGGGCATATGGCGATGTAGAGGCCAGTGAGGTTGGTGGATCTTTTTTAGGATCTTCTGGTACGTCTGTGTTAGAGTTTGTTTTAGTGTAAGCCAGTGCACAGCTTGCCTCCTTGACCAGGTCTCCTTTTAAGTCCTCCACGCACATACTCGTGATTACCGGGTTCTTCCGGGACCACAAGCTGAAAGCAACAACACTAATGGCTCATCAGAAAATGAAACGGGACCCTGCCATTATGTTACTGCAGTGGCTCTGAAATTGTTGCTGAGTTTCTGCAAACATAAACACTCAGTGGGAGTTTGGAGAGCAATTTTGGGTTACTCCCTATCCCTGATTCGTTCAGTGTGTCTATCACTTCATGATACTTAGCCTCATGTCCTTAATGTCTTCCTCTGTCCTTGGACGGCAATTACACACTCGAAAAGGAGTGGCCGTTGTTTTTTAACGTGGCACCGGCTCCTTCGCCTTTTAAAACGCAAACACAATATTGCACTCAGCAGCGGCCAGGCTCACCCTGGGGCACTGTATTAGCTGCTGAAGTGGCTGTTTAGAATGAAACTAAATGAATCAAGGGACGACAGGTGAGCTGAACATTTTAAGATTGCAACAACCAAGGACGCCCCTGCTGTCACATGCCGCTTACTCATGATTTTTCCTTATCAAATAGAAAGACAGACAGGAGAAGGATAATCTGTTTTTCCACTCATCTACCTCCTCCTCGCGTCGACCACTGGCTTCTCATGGTGTCTGCCGTAAGAGGGGTGCCTGACACACACCAAAAGCTTCCCCGCTGTGCTCCAAGCAGAGCTGTCAGTTAGACCATAGTCCTTTAAACCAGGTGGGAAGCAGAGAAGATATTACTGTCAAGGAAACTTAGGAAGCATCAAAGTAAAATGTTAGAGGAAGGTAAAAGTAGGAAAATACAACTTAACATGTGCAATTCTGCCACAAAAGAGACAGACAAAAGTGAGATTTCTTTTTTTTTTTTTTTGTTGAAAATTGCTGCTACATAACCTCACCTGGCCTGCACTTGTTTGGCAGAGTGTTTTTTAAGATAGTCTTTGACTTGGAGCCTTGCATTTCTGGAATACAAAAGTGATGCTACTCTTAGGGCAGGGCTCAGTCAAAGAAAAAATTGTTCAGTCTGTTTATTGTTAACGTAGATAGGGGAAAGAAAATCAAATGTTTTGGTTTTAAAATGGTCTCTGCTAGTTCTTTGAATTACAAACCAGGAGTGTAAACGTAGACACAAGGATGTTGAAAATCAGCATTTATCTTGTGCAGAATTTGCTAGGATTCTCTAGGCAGCAACAAGGTCAGGGTTTTACTGTGAGGGGCATTGTCCCCTCTGTGAGTTTCCCCCTTAATGTGGAGGAGGTTTTTTTTATGTCCTGGGACCTTTGGAGGTTTGTTTTTGGACAAATTAGTTTGTCTCCTTGAGACTCTCCTAGAGTCTCCTTGTGAAACGTTCCAAGTTAAGGGCCTCGACTAAGACCGATTCAAAGACCATTTGAAATGGTTCAAGATAAAAGGTCCACATGTCCTAACCTGTATCTCGGGGTACTGGGTGGGTTTTGTCCAAAAATGCAAGGTTTATTTGTTTTTTGTATTTTATGTTGTCTATTGGCATTAGATAACTTTATAGATGACTTTTTGGCATCTCAGTTCACTCTGAGCAGCCCTCTCCTGCAATAAAAATCCTGACTATCTTCCAGCCATAGATTATTTATTCTGTTACTGCTGGTGTGTAACTCTTCTCACCATAGAGGGACCCAGTAGTCACTTCAACTGGGGTTGCAAGATGGCACCCATTGAACAGAAGCAGTGCCTTGTTCCTATTTCTTTGCTCTTTTAAATTGATGTTAATGGATGGTGCCCCACCCCTAATTACCTCCAGCAGTACTTTTGATATTTCACGGTGTAACTCAAGGTATATGAGGTAATCCATTTTAATAATCTGATCAGATGTCTCTTGGCAGCCATATTGTATGTCCTAAAGGAATATATGTGATATGTGCTTAGAGTCCATATCTGTTACATCATCTTGACTGCTGTACCGAGATATTAGAAATCCATACACTCAAAATATGATGTATGACTCAGCCGCTGTGGAATTGACTGGGGCTTTGGTGTGTTGCAGTACATTTTCCATCTGAGGTATAGGAGTAAAAGGAAATGGCGGAAAAAAAAAAGACGGGCTGCACAATCAAGAATAATTTGCACGTTCGGTATAGAGGGAAAGGTCATAAGACAGCTTAAGAAAGAAGCTATTACGCTTGATGAGAACAGATAGCATGTATTCATTGGCTGCCTATGCAGCTAAGTGGCTGCCATCTGCAGCTGGCTGAAGGTAATTTGGCCAGATTTTCACCATGTATGTGTCATCACATTTTGACCGTTTCATGATTTTACCCATTTCTTGTTACCGTCATTTAGACGGTAAGACCCACATAACTAAAGGATATATTTTATTTATTTTATTATTTGTAAAGTTATGGAATACTATAGAAAGATGGAGTTACATTTTGGTATCATCCACAGTCTGTACCTTAGCCTGTCCTGTTATGTGTCTGGCAGTCTGTTTTGATGTTACGTGTTAGAGGAGATAGATCGAGATAGATATAATAATAATTTATTGTTACTCTTACATAAAAACAAGAGGTTTTCGTGTCACTCACATTCATTTGTCTGAGTCACTACATTTCCTTTGTGCCAGATCTTGGTATCACTATGTTCTCCATATTAATGTGTAGCTCAATGTTAAAATTCCCCATTTGTGTAGTCAGTTTATTAGCTCTGTAGATATACATATCTTTGCACTTTGGGCTACAACCAGCT
The DNA here is from genome assembly GCA_016785345.1 of Trinectes maculatus. Taxonomy (NCBI): domain Eukaryota; kingdom Metazoa; phylum Chordata; class Actinopteri; order Pleuronectiformes; family Achiridae; genus Trinectes; species Trinectes maculatus. Next base: position 37,866 of record JAFBJQ010010497.1, on the reverse strand, counting down.
TGTTCAGCACTCAATGTAATGCCAACCTTGCACATGCTATATTATGACATGCTGGAGTGTTTTAATTTTCCCATATGGACTCTTCTTTTATTTATTTGAACTATGACGTATGAGTTAAGTGTGAATTTGAATGGACCCACATCCTCCATGTCCGTGTATGGGTTGAGCATAGTGTGTATAAGATGGTGTGTGACTGCATTCCTACAGTTTTCTTTTTACTGCCTGTCCCAAGACAGACATTTGTGTGGGGCATCCAGTAACTGCTGCATATGCCATTCTAATCTGCTTCCCCTGCTGTGCCAGGTGTGCAGGCAGCAGGTGCTTCTGCAAGGACACTGAACTATTTGGAAACTGCACTCAAGACAAAGCTAGGAGACAGCAGTGTTATAAATCCTCCTGTAATTATGTCGTAAACAGAGATGGAACAGTAAAGCTTTGTTTTGATGCATGCCTAAACAGGGTAGGGGGCCTAACCTCAGACAAATCGCTTCCTATTCTGCAATCGGCAGTCTTCTCTACACTCCTAGTCGCGACATGTGGAAGTGATTGAACACTGGTAACGTTTGTTGCCAAGTGACGGATTGGTCCGCAGGGCCCTCCATCAGCTGTCTGTGCTGACTAACCATCTGGTGCATAAGAGACTGTTAGTGTTTAGATAGATACCATCATTTAAGAAAATATCAACATGCTATACATATTTTAGTTTGAAGTGTTTCTAGTATTAATTTGAGTAGAAATACAAAAGGCAACTATGGAGGCCAAAAGCTTACCTGGTCCTATGTTGCGTGTTGTAGACCGTCAGGTAACACATAACGATTTCTAGAGATGTCCTAATCCAATCTTTCCCTAATCAACATTCTCATTCTCTTAAATTGATACTAATCCATTGCAATGACCATTTCATAGACAATGGTTGCATTCCACATGTCCACGTTTCCATCTTTTCATAGAAACAGGTCACTTTTTATTCTGTCTGCTTTTGGTTTAGCTTCCTCCACACTGACCTGTTGTCATATCTATCCTTCCACCCAGAGACATAAAGGAATATAGTGTTTTCTTCTCTAGCCTCATAGATCCCCAGTTCTGTAACTACCAGATATGTACCTTTGTTTATTGGATGGTGTGAAGCACTTTAATCTGTTTTGCTGGTTATCTCTCCAGGACTGTGTCCAGAGGGCTTCCTAGTGTGAACAGCAGAAAATGCAGGAACACTGAATTCTGTGTTATGTTCTTAAGGTTATTTGACACTTCTGTAACAAATGGTCACAAACTTCTCTTAGACGATGCTTTTAGTTTTACCTGGTCATTGCTTCGGTTGGCATGTTTTGTTTTCTACCACATAATGTAATGCTTTACGAGTTCCTTTTAATTTATATTGTATCTATTGGAGTGATACGACTATACTGATGAAATATGAAGCCATACACCCAAAATATTTTTCACTGAAACTTAAAACCAGGCAAAGAGCAGGTCAGTTTAAAACCTTAATAGGACTGGTTTCGTCTTTGCATACCAAAACCATTTTAATTAATTTAAACTCTAAGAAACGACTTGGCTTGCTTGCACAACTCGTGCTGTGGTAGTGACCTCAAGCCAACCATGATTATATTATCTTATTATTATTATTACATTATGTCTTGAAAATAATGTCAGCCATGTCCGTGCCCGTATGACTATTTCTTCCTTTTCAAAGCCAAACGCGTTTTCAAGCTTGTATCAAATTTCACTGAACAATAATTTGAGATAGATGGAAGATATGCTATAATGCTATGACCTGGGAGATTTAGTTTAGTCATTTCTTACTTAAAATTACATCCATTAAAAAAAAAAAATGCAGATTTTAGATTTTACAAATGCTGTCATCTGAGCTTAGGTCCTTGATTTCCTCCTGGAGGTGTAAATTCTAGCTATATTTGTGTGTAACAGGGTGATTCAGAACCTTTCTCCCCTTTTGCAAGTTATCCAAGGGGAGCTAATGGTCTCTATGCAAATTAGTGTTGGCATTTGGTTCTTCTATGTAGACCTGAAAGGTGAGGTCAAGGGGTCAAGAGGAGGGATGGCCATTATCATGACTCATATGAAGGCTATATCCGTGTGCTTTATGTCTTTGGCCTTGGGGCTGGGGGAGAGAAATTAGTGAGCATGGAGGGGTGGAGGAGGATGGAGACTAACAACATGCAGAGAAAATGAGAGAAAGAACCGGGAAGTTTCTTTAAGGGGACGGGGGGAGGTTAGGTAGAGAAGGAAATAAAAACAAGATACAGCATAGAGAAAAGACGGGAGGCTGTTACCTGTTATCTTTGCGATTAGTCACACAGCCACATCTCCCTGGCGTTATGGAGAGTTTCTGTCATGGTGCTGCTTTTTAATTGTCAATTAAGATGCTCTGAGCATTGTGTCACTGCCCCCGCGCTTCCTCATCCCCTCTCCTCACCCTTCTCTTATCTCTCTGACTTTACGTCCATGACTTTCTAAGATAGAAAGAAACCTCAGTTGCCCCTCTCCTTTGAGATATTTGTAGATGTACTGGACAATAGCTGCTTCATTCCAGTAAGGGGGAAACCTCAGACGTTTCCTTCCCACTTACTTTCTCTCTCTTCTATTCTTTATTACTTCTCCTTCGTTTTTCCTTCAAAGCTTCTTCCGATCCTGTCCTTTCTTTTCCCTCATTTTGCAGCGGAGGTGCTGCTGCATGTCTGCGCTCTCCTCTTCTGCTTCTGCTTCATTAAAATCTGGCTCTGAACGGTGAGGACTAAGATAAGAAATGGCAATAGGCCTTGATAATGAGTGAACCAGAATTTTTGAAAACAAGGTAACCCTTTGTTTGTGTCTGTTGAAAAGTAGATTTTAAATTGGGCTGCATCTTTCACACAGTGTTTTTGATACCCCTCTATAGATACGTTGACAATGTCAAACACAGCCACCGCCATTGTTCTACACAAACAACTTGAATAATTCAAGCATCACTTTGTTTGCATTTGTTATCAGCATCACTGGTTTCTGTTCAATCCTCGGTGCTGCAGTTCATTACTTTGCCGTAATGCAAACCCAGCATTTTTGTACCTGCTGCTCCTGAGACAATGAGAGTGACAGTCGATGCTTTGACAGACCAGAGATGTGGCAGGATGTTTATAACAATCTATCTGTTGCTCTCATTTTTTAAAAAAACTTGACTTTGGAGAAGTGGTGCTTTCTTAACGTTAAACCGAAGTTGGTTTTTTTCATGGCATATCATAAAAAGTTTTTTTAACACTAAAAACTTTTCATGGAATTATCTTTTTAAAGCCCGCCCACTTTTTTGTTTAGTAATAAAAACATTTTCACACAATGTACCCTAATATGACTTTTTGGAAATATAGGAGAAAAAGGCATTTGCCACCTGAAAGTAAACCTGTATTTAAATTGTACTTTCTTCACCTTTTGTCTTTACACAGCTTCTTTTCTGTGATCTCACTGCCTGTCCCACCCCCTCATTTTGTCATAATTCTATTCTTTTCTCTCTCTTTTTACCCTCCCACTCTGCTCCGTTGTCAACACGTACAAATACAGACAGAGGTGCTACTTGATAATGAGTTTTTCTTGCCCCTTCTTGCAATCTTCGCTCCACATCACAAGGCATTATTTTCACCTTTACTCAATACCATCAACCATTCCCTGCTCCCGACCCTTTTCTCCTTCTTCCTTTCATGGAATTTATGGCAATTCCCATGGTGGTGGTGGTTATGCCATTGTTTAAATGCAAAGAAATCATAAATTGTACAACTCCGATTTTGAAAAATTATTCTTCTGTAAATGTGTTTTTGGTTGCCTTTATTTTTTTTTAAATGATTTTATAGGCAAGTTGGAGTTTTTGCAGTTTTCACATGCTTACTAGTCTCAGTGGAATACCCTTTTTAGCAGAGGGACATGTGCATATGTCTACGTTAGAGAAAGGTGAGAATGAACTACAGATTGCCACAGCTAAGACCCAGACAACATAATCCACAGTATTTCACTAAAAAAACAAGTCAAACGAAGTTTGGCAAGTAAGACTGGTGTTGGAAAAGCTGTAACATCTTCTTCTGGCCTCCAGAAGTATAGGAACTGTCCACTTCCTATAGCACCTTGTTTTTGTTTCGGCATTTCTCCCATAGTCTCTGCATAATGCTTGCAAGTTAATACCATACTTTCGCAAAATATCATGAGATAGAACTGGCTAACTAATTACAGTAAAACCGCATGGGGGTAATTGCTCACAGAGCCATAAACTTAATGGAGGTGTGACACCACACGATAAATTCCTCCCATTTTCTGTCATGTAAATGAAAATTTCAAGCCAGTAAATAGCAGCATCAGTAGGAGGACACAACCAGTGGGCACATCAAAGTAGCAGAGTGCACCACCCACATATTCCCTCACATAGCCAGATATGTAATACAAATCTTCAAATCATGTTTTGTTGGCCATTTGGACCTTTACTTATTTATGTCTCCACTAAAAACCCTTTCTGCACATGGACACAACTTGACAGTGATGTGATTCACCACATAGATCAGCTCCTCAGTGACTCTCTATATGTCATACTTTGCTTGAAAGTATGCGGTTGCTTTTAGATTCTACATTTTACACACTGTCAAGAGTTCCCATAAAATATTAAAACAATAAAATTTAGATAGATTCATTCTACTAAATGAGCCGTAGTGTTGCACCAGGGGTAATCTGTTTAAAATGTCTTCATTAACGTTAACCTGGTTACTCTAGTATGTCTCACATTTCTCTTTATGCTGATAATTATACTTTTAAATACCTTTTAAAAAATTGAAGTTGTCAGTAGAAAGGCAAGCTTGTTTTTTAATTGCATGTCCAGTATGTTCACTCTTTCTGGCCTGGAATACTTACAAATGATGAGAAAATGGCAGATGAGAAGGCAGCATATCCATATCCTCAGAGCTTGTTATAGATGTGATTTATTCTATCACAAAGCACTCCATGGGTTACGTGTTAATCCAGATGGTAGCTGACATAAATGCTGCCATATCCATTCATGCACCAGTGAACAGGATATTTTGATAATGCTTAAAAAATGTTAAAATTAACCTTAATCTCTTGTCGGTTCCTCGTGATAGTCAAACGCTATCGATGTTTTTGGCATCAAAAAAAAAAGAAAAACATACTTCACTGCTTATACGCACACAATCACCATGGCAATCCTGTGGGTATCCTCTATCTGTTGATATGGGTAAACAGCTGTGTGCTGACCAAGCAGACCGTTATTGCCACGGCACGAAATTGTTTAGTCCACTGATCTCTCATATCACTGAGCAGCCAGTATCTGAGAAAGCACAGACAGCAAGGTGTGTGTATGTGTGTGTGTGAGTGAGAGATGGGTGTATTTGTTTGGTCAGGAAAAGCAGGAAAATTGCGAGATTTACTTGTGCATGCGTGAAAATGCATATCTGTAATTTGTGTGGATGTGTGATTTAGGTACAGTACACCTAGATATATGTCCAAAAATGTCAGAGATAAATCCTTGAACAGTTATGAGGTTATAGGCAAGTGCACAGCAGCATATTGACAGTGTTAAGGTATTGTGAGCAGAGAGAGAGAGAAATACTTGAAACACAAAGAACAGAGGTAAAAGAAAATCTCAACTTGACTGTCCTTGTCGCAGCTTCATTGCAACTTCCTGAAATGTGTCTCTGAATGTTTGATAAAGAGAAAGTTGGATAAAGTTTGGATAAAGTTGAGCTTTGTGAGACACATGTTAAAAATCCACTGAGTGCAGTATTAAAAAAAAAGAAATTCTCAGATTTTAAATTAATCATCTATAACTGTTCGGTCCCAGAATGGAGGTTGTGTGTTTTAAACATGAGGAAGTCCAAAAGGGACCGTGAGGCAAAATGCTGCAACAGTTGCAAGTGTGTGCATGTGCATGTGTGACTTCTCTATGCATTTTGTGTGGTGCTTCCCTGCTGAACTAGCCAAGAAGACAAATTCTTATTGGACTCCTTAAGTCTTTGTTGTATGCGTGAAAAAGTTGGATTAGTGCCTCCCTTGTAAACAGTCAATTGCTACCACTTGCCAGAACAGTCCAGGTAATATATCATTTGGTTTTCCTTTTAGATCCTAATTGAACCAGCAAGAACTTGGCTAAGAAAAGGCAAGTTCCAAAGAAATTATATTTTATTTACTGTGATTAAGAAGGAAACACATGCCAGAACTGATGATGATTTTTTTTTCACCATAGATTTTTCTTCCTAATTTCCTTTCTTCCCTCGTTCTTTTGTATCATTCGCTCTCATTTTTACGCATCTCTGCCCCCTTAATCCATACGAATGTTGCAAAGAGAGGAAAAATGGGTTGGAGCACTGCGGGGTGTGAGTGGAAGATTGCCCAATACATCACAAAACCCATCACAGAGATGACCCATTAAAAAGGATGTTATTAGATTTTCTCGGTCCTGAGTTTGCGGGGTGCATACCATCTGTGTTTGATCTATTATTTTTATATACTATATCAGTTGACCAGAAGAGTATTTTTAAAAAGTTCTTTGTTTAAATCAAACTTGACCCAAAAGAGTGGAAGAATTTGCATCAAAACTACTTGTATGATACTTTTATAGGACAAACTTATAGCAGGCGAAGATCGGCTTGTAGGAAAAGCTCTGAAATCTGTCATGGGTATGTTTACAGCAGCATGTGAACTTTCCTGGATGTAATGGAGAAACGAGATAGAACAGCTCTCAACAGTTTGCTCTATAATTATGCTCCGTGCTGGTGCTGTGAGCTGCTGCCACTTCATGTTGTTGCACGCTGTCATGTGGCCTGCCAGATGACAAAACTGGCAGCATATGCTACATGTCACCTACAGTAGTAACAGTTGGAGCTAAAGGTACTACTGCAACCTAGAAGAAATAAAGTCAGGAGTATGTAGCTATCGATGTATATGTACTGTATATTCTGTCAGATATGCATCTTATTCTTTAAAAGAACATAAAAGCAAGAATGCATACAATACATACAATATACTAATATCAGAAAATATGTTTGATATCAGATTTGTCCTTTCTACTACAAATGGACCAAAATTAAAACTGGCAACTGATTTTTATGTTGAGGCCTTGGAGTCCTGTTCCTACAGGTCATTTCAAGGGGCCATACGTGATAAAATGTAGGACTTCTACAGTAGCTGCTTTGTCCCCTACACATCCGAGCTTGAACGTGTGTAACGAAATTATGAAGCGGGAGATTGACTTCACTCCCAGAACTGCAGAGCGAAGCATCATGGTAGATTGGCCACAGATCCTTGGTTCCAGGCCTCAGCCCTAGTTCTCTGTCTCCCCCAGTCTCCCCCTCTGTTGCGTTGCAGATGCCACAAAGAGCCTTGAATTGTTGCAAATGGAAAACAATGACAGTCACCTTTGGGGAGAAGTTAGTGCCCTCACATAACAGGAGAAATGGAGCAGCAAGTCAAGAAAGGGAGAACAAATTTTGAGAGATGAGCGTGTCATGAATAGATAGAGGAAGGGAGGGAGTATAAAATCCTCTTACATTTTTAGTAGTTTGTGATGTCCAAAGCTTTTACAGTTGAATTATTTTAAAGAAATATTGTTTTACTTTCTTTTCCCATGAAAAAAAATCAATCTGTAATCATGCTCAGTTATTATTGTTGTTAAAGCACTAATAATAACACTGGGACTACAAATCAAAAGGCAATTCAAACAAAATGAGTTTGAAAGCCACATTCCTGTCTACTTTTACATGTGTGATGAAAAATTCTAAATTATGAAAGAGGTTGAGAAAAGAGCATTATGCAAGTAGTTGACAGCATTTATTCATTGTCATCAGGCTTAACCAGAACATACAGTTGTTTGTAATTAGCCAAGAAAAAAATAGATATTTCTTCATTAATATTGGCTCATAGTATGACTAAAGGCAAGCAAGTACAGAAATAATATGGGACTCAAGACAGAACCCTGAGGCACACCACAGGAGATCTGTGACACAGAAAGTTCTGCAAAAGCAATAAGAGGATAACGGGTTCAGTGAGATACGGGAGACACCTGTTTGAAGGTTGCACTAACTTGATCATATAATACTACATTCTCTGTGCAGTTGTTACCCGACAGTGAAAAGGTGTTAGTCGAGTTAGTGAGTGTTGTAAACTTCAGCACTGTAATGTCATAAAATTAGATTTTAACAGGCCTTCCTGGAAGACCAAGGATACCTGTAATACCTGTAATGATACATTATATTGTATTGGGCTTGTGCCATTACAGGTTGCTATAGCAACAGCGTGTCCAACTGACACAAACTGCTGCAGGCTGAATACTTACAACAGCAAACTTTTCAAACTCATTTCGGTGCTAGGATTAAGTTAGGTTTTAAAGTGGGCAGTAAGTGAGCAGTGAGACACAAATTAAGCTTAGCACACTTGAACTGAGCCGCCATTCTCAACCTCTGGTCCCAGTCCAGTGGAGATTTTAACCCCCCCATAACTTAAACCAGACCCACTTTTTAAAGATTTCACCCCGTACTAAACTCAAGTGTCCATCATTTGTCTCTCTCCCCATATTTCCTAAGTCTCTTTCCATCTGTCCCAATTCTGCCTTCATCCTCTGGATCATGGTGGTTTGCGGCTTCATGTACCCTTCAGATAATGGCTGTCAGTGTCTCTTGATGTAATATGAATGTATAGCATTGTGTGTGAGAGCCTGTAGAACTACACACAAAAATGAGGGAGAAACTTGGCGCATAAAGAATGCTACAAAGTTCAAAGTGAGAGAGAAATAAAGAGAAAGGGTTATAGAAAGAGAAAGAATGAAAGGAGACTGTACAATATAGTGAATAAGAAAGAGAGGAAAGCCCCTGCTGTCTGTTGCACTGTTTTATTCATCAATCAAATTAACATAAGTTGTTGTGCCTGCCGCTATGTCTTATTTAAACAAAACCTCCAGCACATGGATTTTCTAATGATTCTTGCTGCTTTATGCACTGTTTGTTGTTGACATTTTTATTTCTGTTCATAAACCTCACTTTGTTGTTCCTCTTTCCCAGTTTTCATTGATTGGGAAAAATAAATAAAAAGATAAATAAACCTTCCCATAATCATCTCCATCATCTTGAGAGACACTACGACCTGCAGTGATGGAAAAAAAACAAACAGGATATCGATAGCCCCGTTATGAAATTTTATTTCAGCATGCCTGGGTGTTGAACAGAGGAGTTTTGCTTGTGCGCATTTCGGTGGCAAATAGGGAATGCAGTTCATCTTGACTTTGGTTGTAGTTAGTGGGGCCAGACCATTCACTACCTGTGGTCCCTTTGGCTAAGTTGTTTTGCAGGTTTTAAGATACAGATAAAATGCATGTATAAGGTAGGTCATTATTTGGAAAAAGAAAGTAAAGAAATCTTGTGTACATACTTTCACAGCTGCAACATATGCTGAATACTGGTAAGTGTCAGGGCTGTCTGTTTTAAATAAGGCAATTTCAAAAATTTTCAATAATTTCTTAAGACTAATGGAAACATAATCCATAAACCAGCCATACAATTCTGGCTCTTCTCTCCCCTCCTCTGATCTGATCAGTCATGACGTGAGGTGGGTGTGAATGTCAGATTGCTAGTTGCAGAAAGTAACAGAAATGGCCGGAGACAGCCCATCAACACTAATCCAGTGTCGGAAACGTGTGGGGTTGTGTCTTCCTGATGTGTTAATACATTTCAACCCTCAGTGACAAGAATGGCGAGTGTGTTTACATATACTGTACTGGTAGATAATATAAAAAAATTGAAGACTTAAAAGATAACTAACCAACTAATAGTTTACATACCTTATGATTGAAATATATTACTTTTATATATTCATTTGTCTACACTTTTTGGAGCAGTATGAAGTCATCTGTTTTAATGTCTAGCTAAATGGGTTTGCCTAGGGTGGTGTTTTCTGCAGCCAGTATATTGTATTTTGCCTTTTTACTTTCTGCCTGTATATTCTTTAGCAAGTAGGTATAATGTATAATCCTGGAATGCTGTCTTAAAGTGAAGGACGCATGTTGAGCTGTTTAATCTCATTTATGCCCTGAAAATGATACCATATGATGATACTGTATTTCTAATGAGAAACAACTCACTTAAGAAAGTATGCAAAGCCATTCAGGGTTGCATTTGTCACTGATCGCCTTATTTCCTCAACAGGCAAAATAAAACCCCACATTGACCATGCTAGTCCGTTATTAATCCAGTGTGACATTTGGAAAAACAGGGTTTTAGTGAAAAGCTGGATTACTGTCTTATTCTTCGGCCGCCTTGTAGTTTTTCTTCGACTGGCTGCAGCTCTTACTCTCTGGTGTTGAGAGAACCTTCCCCCTGGACTAAACTGTGTTTGGGGAAAGAGCATTAACATTTATATAGAAACATGAGGCCGATGTTTGACGGACGATAAATGGGGTATTTTCCTAACTCTGTTTCAAAAGGAACAATGGTGACAGAAGTCTGCACAACATTGTCCACTGACGCAGTAACCCCACCTAAAAGCTACATACATCAACACAATTGCCTTTATTAGTCTGTCTCTTACAATTCATTGCTGGGTTTGTATGTGTGGGTCGCCTCGAGGGGAGCTGGTGCTGGCGAGAGGATGTATGGGGGAGTGTTGTTCTAAGTGTGCTGATGGTTGGTGGGGGGTGGGGGGGTATGAGTCAAGCCTGCTTACATGGCTCAAAGTCAATGGCTGCGGCAATTTCAAAGTCACACACATTATAAATACAGTATAAAAGGAACGTAAATGGGAACAAACACAAAATCCCAGAGCAGGAACAATGTGATAAATCATCGGAATAAATCCGCCAGCTGACCACTAGGGAGCACTAATAATCCAAACCCGACATGCCCTCTCTCTCTCTCTCTCTCTCTCTCTCTCTCTCTCTCTCTCTCTCTCTCTCTCTCTCTCTCTCTCTCTCT